>PVLC010025550.1:0-23558 GCA_004027655.1 Graphiurus murinus | reverse complement strand
GCCATCAGCGCTCTCAGCTGGACACCGCAACAGCCCGGCTCCAGGCTGTCCTCTCCACCGGCAATGCGCTAGAAGGATGTTTTAGAGACAGGAAATGAATCTTGTCACTCCTCCACTCAAGTCACACTTTTAGTAGAAAATTCCACCTCCTTGCTTTGCCTCGTAAGGCCTTAGGTAATCTCTAACCCCGCTACCTCTCCGACTTGATCTCCAGCCAATCTCAGGCCACTCTTCCAGATCTGTTCTAAATCTATCTAGCTCTCCCCTGTTCAGGGACTTGAAGGTCTTTCCTATGTTAGGGTTTTTGCACCTGCCGTTCCCTGGGTGCCGAAGCACCCCCACCCTCTCATTCTGCATCTGGCTGGCTTCTTGCTGGCCTTCAGGTATCCAGGATGTGGCCTCTTCAGCGAGGCCCTCCCTGACCTCACCCCTCACAGGCCGGCACTCTGTCATGCCAGCCTGCTTTATTGTCTTCAAACCCTTAAAACTGTCTAATAAATTCTCCTTCGTTTGTTTACAGATCTGCCTCCACCCACACCCAGTGCTGTCTCCCGAGCCTTGCCTGTCCTGGCTGCTATTTGGGGGTGTCTGGGTCTCTCCTAGCATCTGTTGCTAAATGGGGGACTCAAAGGGTGGGCCTTAGCACCAGTTTTGCCCAGTAAATTTTTCTTCTTTTGGGGGGAAAGCTTGTCCTCTTCAGGCCCTCCCCCTAGGGTGGAACCTTCAGTGTTTCCCTACAGCCAGCCCAGCCTCTCCCACCCCATCTCCCCCTCCTCCTGCTGCTTCCCCTGGTGGGGAGCCTAGAACCAGGGCAGTGGTGGGAGGGTGGCCCCAGAAACTGCCCTTCCCCTCTGGGGTCCACTGGCCTTGCCAGGGTCAGGTAGCTGCTGGGCTTGTGGAGCTGGTGGGCTGGGTACTACCACATCCTTGTCCTGCTCTGGGAGGAGGTGTGGAGGAGTGGGGGGTGTCTTGGGAGAGCAAGTTCCCTCCTGGCTGAGGGGAGGGGGGTGTCTCCCTACAGGGTCACCGCTTGCTGGCTAGGAAGTCCCTTTAACCCAGCTTCCATCCACTCTGCCGCGATCGCACTCTACGCTGACCTCAGTGACCCTAGTCCTCTCCCAGGATTTATTTCCCTTCCTCCCACCGCACCGCAGAGGAAACTGGGGGTCAGGGGCCAGGGGAGAGGAGGCCAAGTTCATGTCTGCAGAGCTTGGAGGCTGGGCTAAGAGGATCTACAACAGAAAGTGGGGACAGGCTGGAGGAATAAGTCCCCATTTTCTGGAAGGAGAAACTGAGTCCTTCTCTCAGAGGGCTCCGACATCCTCAAGGTGCCATGATGGACACCCCCCACACACACACGATGGGGAGCCCCTGAGATTTTCTCTGCTCCCAGGGTCTCTCCAGTTTCCTTCCCCTCTCTCTTCTCAGGACAGTTGGGTTTCCTGAAGGAAGGTGGTGACCATTGACCCTGGTGGTGGCCACTGCTGGCCCTGCCTAATGCCCACGCCTAGGGGAGGCTGTCACCTCTGCAGCCCACTCAGTAGGCAGCCTGAGGCACATTCTGTTCCTTCTCTGAGCCTCAGTTTCTCCATTTGCACAGTGAACCCAAGGGTCCCTTCCAGCTCCGAGCTTTGCGTTCTCTGAAGTCCATCTAGCTGGGGACATGGAGGAGGAGTCAGGGTGCACTGGGGGGACGGAGAGTGACCACAAAGGAGTGGTGGCAGAGACTTGTGCCAGTCTGAAATCTTGCACCTGGCCAGTCTCTGGTCTTCCTCATGTTCTTTTGTTACTGACCCTCTTCTTCCTGGCCCGGCCCTTTCAACTAGGAGAAGAAAAAGTGGGGAGAGGGATACAGAGGAAAGGAGCAGAGGTTTGGAGGACCCCTGGTCACTTGTCCAGCCCTTTCTAGCTATCAGCCATTGGCCATCTGCCCCACTCACTGTCCTCTGAGGAAGGTCACTCTGGAGCCACCACTTGCCTATGACCAGGCCTGGTCCCGCAGGAAGCCCCCTGAGGCACAGCCTCTACCCTCAGATTCTGTGGAAAGCAGCGACCCCTGACCTAAGGTCGTTCTTTCCCAAAAGTTTGCTGACATCAAGCTGAGAAAACTGAGTTTCTCAGCACCAGGAGACTTGGCAGCCGCCCCAGCTCCTGAGGGTTCAGAGAGGGTGAGACCCAGGTCTGGGACCACCCTGTAAGTGAGCCACGAAGGCTGGGGAGGGGGGGATCCTGAGATCACTCTTGGGGCACCAGAGAAGGGGCAAAAAACCTAACAGGTTGAATTTCCAGAAAAAAAAAAAATTGCACCAGGACCAAGAAGCATATTTTCTCAGCCATCTCGAGTGTGGTTTTAAATGGAAAACACCAGCCGTCAGGGCAGAAGCTTGTTTAGATGAAGAGCCCCTCCCTCCCTCGCCCGCCTGGGAGCTCGCTTTCTGCAAAGGCAAACATGTGATTATATTTATTTCACGGGCCTGGGAGGCCTGATTGTCACCGCTCCCCTCCTCCCTGCTCGGTTGGCCACGCAGATCTGGGCGGCACCACCAGGCCAGCGGTTTCTTCTCCCAGGAACCTGGGGTGGTAGAGAGCGACTGGGTTCAGAGCTGGGAAGACAGGGCTTCTTTCAGCCTCTGTTTGGGTGACCAGGAGTGACTAAGGGGCCTCAGGATTCCCATCTGTAAGATGGAGGTGACCAGCTCTCTTCCTGAGGCAGCCAGTCACCAACGAGGTCTCCACTAAGCCTTGGTCCCCGCGTCCAGCGTCCCCTCCCACGTTGTAGAGGGTTACTGTGTATAACTGAAAAAATGCCGCAGAGAGGGGACTGTGTGACCTCTGAGGTCAGACCATGAGAGCCGTTTGGCGTCCTCCTCCTTCTCTCCTGGGTCACCTGCTCCGGGGAAAGCCAGCTGCTACTGCTTCCTATAGCAAGGCCCGGTGCTGAGCAGTGGAGGCCTGCAGCCCACAGCCAGCTCACACTAGCCAGCCAGGTGACTGCCCCACGACCCACCGCCCCAGCAAGCCTTCAGACCACTGTGACCCTGGGTGATATTGGACTGCAACCTCTTAAGAGACTTCTGGCCCAAACTACTTGGCCGAGGCATCTCCCAGATCCTGAACCCACAGAACCTCCCAGAACCCACAGAACCTATGTGACATAAAGAATGGTTGAAATTCTTTGAGACTTTAACAGTGGGGGTAGTTTGTCCTGCAACCACAGGTACCTAATAGACCCCAAAAGTTCCTATTCCCCCTGGCTTGGACCACCCAGCTCTGCCCTCGGCCCTCTGGGCCTCAGGACACTCTGTCCCATTTTTGCCACCCCCTCAATGCTAGAACCAGCCTCCTTTAGCGCTTCTTGCCTGTTGGTGCTTCCTAAATCTGCCTGAGCTCAATCATCACCCAAGATGGGGGATAACCATCCACAGTTGCCCTAGAGGGTCTCAGCTGCCCCAGATGGTCTGATTCTGCATCTCTGCAAATCTACCTTTTTTTTTTTTTTCCCCACCCTGGTACTGGAGAACTGGAGATTGAACCTAAGGGCATTTTACTTCTGAGCAAAACCCCCAAGCCCTTTGTATTTTTTATTTTGAAACAAGGCCTCACTAAATTGTTGAAGCTGGCCTCCAATCAGCCATTCTCCAGTCTGGGATTACAGGCATGAGCCACCATGTCAGTTTACATACGTAGAATCGGCTAGGCTGTGCAAGCCAGAGAACATGTCATAATTCTGCCACCTAGGCCAAGTGTGGCTTCTCAGTTTCCATTCTCAGTGTGAGGAAGTTCAGAGAAGAAAAAAAAAAATAACTTGTACTAGAAAATTGGGGGGAAACAACTTAGGGTTTCTAGGTTTGTTTTTGCAGTACTGGGGATCAAACCCAGGGCCATTCTACCTCTGAGCCACACCCCCAGCCCTATTTTATTCTTTATTTTGAAGCGGGGTCTTATTTAGTTGCGAAAGGCCTTACTAGGTTGCCGAGGCTGGCGGTGAACCTGCGATCCTCCTGTCTCAGCCTTCCAAGTATTGGGATTACAAGTGTGCACCATCATGCCCAGTTTTTTTAGACACTACATAATGAACACATGTGCCACGTATCAGGGACCCTGCCAAGCATGTGTCTATTTTTTTTTTTTTCATTATAGTTCTGGGAACTGAACCCAGGGGCATTCTACCTCCGAGCTACCCCCCCCCAGGTATTTTTATTTGGAAACAGGGTGTTGCTAAGTTGCTGAGGGTCTCTCTATCTCGGCCTCCCAAGTACTAGGATTTCAGGCCTGTGCCACCACGCCCACCCAGCTAGCACATGCCTATTTAGTCTCACTCATCCTCTGAAGTGGTTGTTTCTAGAAAGCTGTGAAGTCAAGACTGGAAACCAGTTCCTTCCCACTCCAAAGTCCATACTTAACCACTCCTCCACACAAAGCCGCAGCCACTGTGACCGTCTGGTGTCCCCTGGAGGACTGCTTCCAGATCCTTCTCTTACTGCCACCCCGGCTCATCCCACTGCGGCCCAGATTGATTCCTCGTGTCAGGCGTGGGCTCTCTGCCTTGCAGCCAACCCCTTCACCAAGTTTCACACCAGCAATTCCCTGCCCCCCACCCCTCCTTGCATCCTGACCCAACTCTGTGGCTCCCTCTGCCAGGAAGCCAGCCAGGCTGCCCCTTCATGCTCACCCCTGCTTCTCTGTCCCCGGGTCCAGGCTGGGGCCCCTGGAGCATCTCTCTGGACACCCCACCCCACCCTCTCCATCTAAAGGATCCACAAGGGCCGGGGACTCAGTTCGGATGCAGCTCTGAAAGTGGTTGAATGATTTGGGGTCAATTACTTGAGTTCTCTGAGCCTCAGTTTCTTCATTCCGATGGGCTTCTAAGGCCTCCCTCTCCACTTCCGGCTTGTGGAGAGGGTCTCAGGAGATTGCCACTGAGAAGCACCTTCCAGAAGTGCAGCCCTACTGCTGGCTGGGGGTCTTTTCTGACTCTGCCCGCCCTCCCCCACTGCACACTCTCTCAGTGCTGCAGTCCCGGGTTAAGCTAGCGCCCTCCAAGTCTTTGTGCATGCTGCTTCCTGTGCCTGGAAGACTCTCTCCTGGCTCACTCCTCTTCATCCTTCTCAGCCCAGCTCAAGAGCTGCAGCCTCCACGAAGCCCTCCGCCTCTCCTGGCAGAGTTAATGCCTCTGTCCTTGGCATGCTTGTCTCTACTGTCCCTCCTCTGTCTGCGTGTGCTCTCCACCTCCCACGCTGCGCCTGCTCCTTCACCTGTGCAGACGCACCTGGAGCTGGCGCTCAATAAATGCACGTTTGCTTTCCCTGCTCTACCTTGCAGTCTTACTTAATAGCAGTTTGGGGCTTTTCTTTACTTTTTGGCAATCACACTGTCTTTCAAATAGGTCTTTAGGATTTATTCGCCTCCCTGGTTAAAAAAAGAAAAGGAAAAAAAAAAAAAAAAAAAAAAAACTTGACCAATTTACCTGTCCTCTGCAAAAAGAATGAAAATGAGGCCTGACTGTGGTCTGGCCCCAGGGCCTGGGACAGACGAGAAAGGCGGGGAGGGAGGGAGGGGCGCAGGCTGGCAGCCGGCTCCCACACCCCACCCCCACCCCCAGGGAATTGGCTTTGGCTCCACTGTGGTGGGGTGGGGGTGGGGTGTCAGCCTTTGGTTTTCTGGCATTTCATTTATGCCTTGGAAGTTGGCTTGGGCTGTCAGGGAATCTGGGAAGGGGAGCCTGGCTGGTGGCAGGGGGTGTCTCCATGAGCAGTCCCTGACATCTCCTTGGCTTCCTCCCTGCAAGAAGGGCAAGATCAAACATCAAAAGCTGCCGGCTGGTGCCTGGGCTAAGGGAGCTGGGCAAGCTTCTTCCAGATGTGTGCAGCTGTTTTCTCCCACTCCCTATCCAGGGTCTAGGGCTCGGAGACCCCAGTCAGCTGCTCTGTGGGTCCCGGATCCTCCCTTTCTCCTACCGGTAAGCCCGGTGCTCCACTGGAGACTCTCCAGCCTCCCGCTTCCCCTCCTCTGCCTGAGGATTCCTTTAAGGCACCATCAGCTGGGAAGTCCTTCTTGCTGTATGACCTGTGTCCTTCCTGCTGTAACAGCTTATCTCCTGGGAGGAAGGTAGAGGAGGAGAAACCTTCAGGCAGAGAGGAAGGAAAGAGAGATGCTCGGGATCATTTGACCGGGGAAATGTGGGGAGATAATGAAATATGCGGAGCTCAAGTTAATTTGAAAATGGGAGCACTCCACTTCCAGGCACTCTGCTGGCAGAGAGGCTCTCAGCCTCTTAGCCGCCCAAGTCCTTCTTCCCAAATGCTATAAGCTTCTAATAAGGATGTAATACAATCGAATATATTACAAACTAAATTGTTTATAGAAATTTACCCAGCTGCAGACATGGACTGGGAGGACAGACCCAGCGGGGAAGATGGGAGGGCTGGTGCTGAAGAGGAGGAGGGAGAGCACTGGAGGAAGGAGGAACGGGGAGAGGAGGGCGGAACAAGGAGGAGAGGAGGGGAATATGGGTGAGAAGAGGCAACCCCAGACAGGGCAGAATCTAGAGGAATGTAAGGAAGAGGCCTCAAAGAGGAGGAACTGAGGGCCGCCAGGTGTGGTGGTGCATGCCTGTAATTCCAGCGTTTGGGAGGCTGAAACAGGAGGATCGCAGTTTTGAGGCCAGACTCAGCAACTCGGCAAGAGTCTCTGATGGTGGGTAGCTGGTCACCTTTGTCCTCATCGAGAGCTTTTTTTTTTTTTTTTTTTTTTTTTGGTGGTACCGGGGATGGAATCCAGGGGCATTCTACCTCTGAGCTACACCCCCAGCCCTATTTTTATTCTTTACTTTGAAACAGGGTCTCACTAAGTTGAGGAGGGCCTCACTAAGTAGCTGAGGCTGGCCGTGAACCCAGATCCTCCTGTCTCAGCCTCCCAAGTACTGGGATTACAAGCATACACCACTACACCTGGCTTCATCCAAGGATTTTGATGCTTATTTCCAAACCTGCAGAGGAGCCAGGGGAACAGCTGTCAGCCCACACACTGCCCTTCCGTGGTCCTGAGGAGGTGCCCTCCCGGTGTTGCTCAGAGAGTGTCCTTTGGTCTGGGAGGGAGAGTCTTTGGGGGCCCCTCACGCAGGTCCAGGCAGCGGCAGGGAGATCACTAGGCATGTGGCTTGGGGAAGGACACACCTCTCCCTGGTCAGCTCTCCAGGGTCAGTGCACAGAGGCCTGCGGTGCAAATGCATGGGCGGCTCTGCAGGGAGACTTGCCCAATCCATCAGAGCAATGGGCTGGCTTTTCTGGCAGGGTTCTAGCTGGACCTAGAATGTTCCAGGACCTTCTCTTCTGCTATGAGGATGTTTACTTTCTCACCCCAACATGCACAAATGCACAGACACACTCTTTCACAAGTTCAACAGACACAAGCAATCGACCATGTCAGGTGCCGCTCCAGGCCCCAGGGGCTCACCAACATGGCGCCCGTTAGCACAGAGCTCAGAGTCTAGGAGGCAGAGGCAGGCGCGGTCTAGGACAAGAGATGAGAGGAACTGCCAAGCCTGGCACATAGCAGGTAGTCAATGAGTGTTTGCTGAATGAATAGTGTGAACATTCTGCTGGGGAGCGAATCCGTGGGAGCTGGCCAAGTGGCCACAGAGGAACAGAATTTATTGTTATTATTATTATTTGTGTGTGTGTGTGTGTGCTTACACTAGGAATTGAACCCAGGAGCATTCTGCCTCCAAGCTACACCCCTACCCCCTTTTAATTTTTATTTGAAACAGGGTTCTCATGAAGTTGAGGAGGGCCTCGCTAATTTGCTGAGGCTGTCCTTGACCTTGCGATCCTCCTGTCTCATCCTCCCAAATACTGGGGTTACAAGCGTGTGCCACCTCACCCAGCTTACTTATTCTTTTTTTTTTTTTTTCTCTAGTACTGGGGATTGAACCCGTGGGCTTATTTATTTACTTACTTACTTACTTATTTACTGGGATTACAGGTGTGCGTGCGCCACCAACACCCAGCTTGTAGGAACAGAATGTAGACAAAGCTTGGGGATCAAGCCTCTTGAAGACAGGACTGTGCCTTAATCAGTCATTCCTCCGGCCAATGCCAGGCCAGGCACAGAGCTGGAACAAGGTGGGTGTTTGATAAGTGAATAATATGGCAGTCAGGAGCTCTCGGGCTGCCAGTGACAGAAAGCTATCTTAAACCGACTTAACAAAAGACGGGGCGGGGGGGGGGGGGGGGGTCGTGGGGGGGAGAGGGAGAATATTATGGTTCAATAGGAATTAAGCTTCTGGGGTGCGGGTAAATCCGGGCCCAGGTAGAGCTAAGTGTAGATGATAAGCATTACCAGGGAGCAGCTCCTGGCTCCGCTTTCTTCTCTCTTCTCGTGTTGGCTTTATCCTCAGTCAGAGAAGACTTACCGTATTGGAGATCTGCACCCTCAGCACAAAGACAAAGAAAGCACAGGGCTGACTCTTATTGGGTGGATTTAATGATGTGCCCATCTCGGAACCATCAGATGGCCAGAGGTATTGTATATGTGCTTTGATCACCTGGCCACACCTGGAGTGGGCAGAAAGGTGAAGCTTGAGTGAAAGTGAGCTTCCCCCATAAAACAATTGGGAAGGGGGAGGTTTCCCATAAGCAATGGATGGCAAAGTGGTGCTGGGCAACAGATATCCATGACAAATGAATATATGAATGACTGGATAAGTGAATTGGGTCTTGAAGGATGAGTAGGAGTTTGTCAGATAGAGAAAAGCGAGAGAGTCACCTTATATGCCTGTGCACACACAGAGTCTGACTGCAGGTTCTGTTTTGTTCTCATCCCTGGCTGCCCACTCATGTCCCCATCTGTGTGTCTGGATCATCCTGGAAGCCCCAGAGGGCAGGAACAATGTCTGCCGCACTCCATCTGGGCACTGCCCAGGCCTGTCCATTTAGACATTTAATCAAGGCTGTTTGGGCTCAGCAGCTGCCCTTCCCTGCAAGCTGGGCACTCCCTCCCTTCCCCAGCAGATCTGTACTCTGCCAGGCCACTATCCAGTTTGAGGGTGGGGGGAGCACAGCAAGGAGTCAGAGACAGGAGAGGGGATGATAGGGGTCTCCTGCCCACAATCTCTCCTATTCATCCAGGGACTCCTCCCTGCCCTCATGGACATCAGAAAGAGTTTAAAAAGAGCCGGGCGTGGTGGCGTACGCTTGTAATCCCAGCATTTGGGAGGCTGAGACCGGAGGATCTGGGTTCGCGGCCAGCCTCAGCTACCTAGTGAGGCATTCCACAACTTAGTGAGACCCTGTTTCAAAATAAAGAATAAAAAATAGGGCTGGGGGTATAGCTCGGAGGTAGAATGTCCCTGAGTTCAATCCCCAGTACCGCAAAAAAAAAAAAAAAAAAAAGAAAGAAAGAGCTTAAAAAGTCACTTGTGAATTGTAAACATAGAGTCCGACATTAAAGGTAAGTTTTTTTTTTTAAAAAGGAAAAATAATATACAAATGCTCCCTCCTGGTTCTTGGTTGCCTGGCGTGACAGTGTAGAGAGAGTTGTAATGCTACGTTTTTAAACTTACCACTCTTTCCTGTGCACGGCCGCTTGCTTTCCCATGATAGTGTGTAATGGCTGTTTTTTTGTTTGTTGGTTTGGTTTTTTTGCAGTACTGGGGATGGAACCTGGGGGCATTCTACCTCCGAGCTGCAGTCCCAGCCCTACTTTTTTTTATTCTTTATTTTGAAACAGGGTCTCACTAAGTTGCGGAGTGCCTCACTAGGTAGCTGAGGTTGGCTGCGAACCCGGATCCTCCGGTCTCAGCCTCCCAAATGCTGGGATTACAAGCATGCACCACCATGCCTGGCTGGCCTCTAGCCCTTTTTATTTTTATTTATTTATTTTCGGTACTGGGGATTGAACTCAGGGGCATTCTACTTCCGAGCTATACCCCTAGCCCTATTATTTTATTCCTTATTTTGAAACAGGGTTTCACTAGGTAGCTGAGGCTGGCTGCAAACCTGGATCCTCTGGTCTCAGCCTCCCAAATGCTGGGATTACAAGCATGCCCCACCACGCCCGGCTTTTATTTTTATTTTGAGACAGAGTCTTGCTCAATTTCTGAGGCTGTTCTTGAACTTGTGATTCTCCTGTCTCAGCCTCCCAAGTACTGGGATTATAGGCATGTACCACCACACCCAGCTATATCTATCTAGCTACCTATCTATTTTGTGTGTGGTACTGGGGATTAAACCTAGGGGCATTCTACCTCTGAGCTAAACCCCCAGCCCTTTTTATTTATTTTGAAACAGGGTCTTGTTAAGTTGCAGAAGCTGTCCTTGAACCTGCGATCCTCTTGTCTCAGCCTCCCGAGTACTGGGATTACAGGCCTGTGCTACCATGCCCAGCTTTGGAGCCTTGGGCGGAGTTCCTCTTCCTCCCTGCTGCCCTGTCTGCATTCGCTTGCTTGTGGACCGTTCATGCAGTTCGCTACCTGCTGCACTCAGGTGCTGTGGAGCCCACTGGGGGACCTTCTGTTGGTACCCAGTGAAGCCATCGGCAGCTTCAGTTCTTGCATACTCTGGAGTGTTTGCTGGAGTGGAGGGTGAAGAGGGGGAGCCCAAGGGAAAGGAAGGGCTGAGATGAGAGCGTTTGACCTAAGACGAGGGCAGCATTCTGCCCCAGACTGGGTTGGGCTGAGATGGATGGTCACACTGAAGGTCCCAGGAAGCGTGGGTGACTCCATGCCTCTGTGGCTGGCCCACCGGAGGAGGGGCCTCCAAAGAGGAAAGAGATGTGACAAGGACCTCAAAAGGCTGAAGAAGGAGAGCAAAGCCGCCAGGGGGAAATTACATGTTTCCTAAGCCACCAGGCCTGCAGTAATGAGAACCAGAGAAGGGGCTAATGGAGATCAGATTGCCCAGGGCCCGGCTCCCAGCAGCCCCTCCTCAGCGTCCTGAGAAGAACAGGATGTAGGTGGGAAAGGGCCACTCTGGCCACCTGGTCATCCCTTCATCTCAGCTGGAGGCGAGGGAGTTGAAGCTGGAGGAGGAGGACCAGGTGGACGGCATCCAATGAGAGGTAGCCGGCTGGAAGTTGGGCGAGAGTCCAGGAGTCCACCAGTCAGCCCCGGGCCTTGGGGCTGAATCCATCAGCAACCTGTCCCCTGCACAGGACTCTCCAGTCATGAAGGGGCTGGGAAGAGGTGCTCACAGGAAGAAGAAAACCTGGTCTGCACTCCCTGGAGAGGTTCCCCATTGATGAAAGCCTCCAGCCTGGCGTGAGGGACACAGCCCTGTCTTCAGGGAGACCCCAGTCCAGTGAGCAAGATGGCAGGTGCAAAGGTGAGGGATGGATGAGGATGCTGTCCACTCATGCCAAGGGTGAAACAACTAGCACTACGACTGGGACCAGCACCTCCACTACTGGGACCAGCACCTCCACCACTGGGACTGCCATCTTGAATTAGTGTTCATTTCATGCCAAGCCCTGGTTGAAAGTTTTGCACCCATTTAACATCGTTTAACATCACAACCCACTCAGGAGGAGGAAAGGGTTGATATTCCCACTACTTTGCAGAAGGGTAAATCAAAGTTCACAGGGGATATCACCGGTCTCAGGTCATAGCTCTCGGGGGGCCCACCAAGCACTGCCCTTCCAGGCCTCTGGCACCATCTGGCCCTGTGATCTGGACACCGAAGGACCGAGGGTCCATGAACAAGAGCCATCTCTTCCCTCTACCCTTTCCTGTCTCTCTATGTCCACTCTCAGTCTGTCTTTCCTTCCTCTCTTCTCAGCCACAGCCAACCCCCGTGTGTGTGTGTGTGTGTGTGTGTGTGTGTGTGTGTGTGTGTGTGTGTGTTACTGGGGATAGGACCCAGGGCCTTCTACCTCCAGGCTATACCTCCAGCCCTATTTTTATTTTTTATTTGGAAACACAGTCTTCCTAAGTTGCTGAGACTGGCTTTGAACCTTCAATCCTCCTGTCTCAGCCTCTTGAGTACTGGGGTTTACAGGTGTGCACCACCATACCTGGCTCTATCTCTCTATCTCTTCCTCTCCTTCCCTGCCTCTCCCTCCTCTCTTTGCCTCTGATTCAGTCTCTGTCTCCTCCTCTCCTCCCCCACACCCACGTCCAGTAGGTCACTTGGTCTGGGAAGGTGATGAGCAGACCCTGGAGGCCTGCGTGCTCTTGGCTCCAGTCCCTTCCCCCAGGGCTGCGCGCAGGAGCAGGGCTGCCTGTGAGCGGATGCCAGGGCACTTGGGTGAGGCACATGGGCCACATGACGCACAGCCCAGGACCAAGCAGGATAGGTGGCAGCTGGACATAGGCAGGACAGCCCTGGAGTAGATCACTGAGCCTCCCAGCAAGGATCACGGTGTGAGGTGGGGCTAGAGATGTCCCTCCCCGTTGGGCCTCCCTGTCCTTCTTTTCCTCCTCTCCTTCCTTCCTTCCTTCCTTCCTTCCTTCCTTCCTTCCTTCCTTCCTTCCTTTCTTCCTTTCCCAGGTCTCCTTCCCAATCTCTCCCCCTCCCCCACATTTACCCCAGAGCTTGCATTTTCTCTCTTTCTTTCTCTCTCTCTTCCCTCCTTCGCCATCCCTCCTCTATCGATCAGTCTCCCCAGCCCCAGCCAACACAGAGGCCTTGGACGGTACTCACAGTCTTGCTTTAAAATTTATTGCCCAGTAAAGGAGGCGGCAGATGGAAGTCTCTGCACCCCACCCCCACCCTCCATTCTCCTCATCCCAACAAAAGCCAATCTAGACGCGAGAACGTCGTCCATCAAATGCACCAATATGCGGTTATTTATAGGCTACCCCCTTCCAAGAAAGCAGACTGGCTTCTCCCTCTCTCTCTCTCTCTCCGCTGAGCTTCCACACTCCAGGAGCAGTGAGGGGGACGGTTGGATTCAATATTTGAAAAGCTGCACAATGAGGTTCCCATCCCTCAGATTCTAGGGTAGGGGGGCGTAGAAGTGTCTTGATTGGAAATGAATTAATTAGAAGTGAGGCTCTTCAAGTCTCCGGGTTGGGTTATTTATAGTGTTCGGTTAATTTTGATAATTAACACTGGGGAGGAATAGTGAGTTCCGGGCAAGGCAGTGCCCACCAACAGAGACACGCTTCCCGCCCCGACGGCTACCCCGCTCCCCGCTGCTCCAGTTGGACTCTATCAAAATAGGCTACTCCCTGCCGCGGAGTCCCTGGGTTTTCCAAAAGTAGAACAAAGGAAGAAAGGCTGAAGGCATGGAGCCACAGGGGACTCAAGCTATTGGGGCTCCAGGTCTCAGCCGTCCTATCCACCTAGTACCAGGCCAATGGCCCTCTCCTCATCCAGCCAAATGTTCGTTTGGAGAAGCAGGTGCCAGGCTGCTCCCCTGGGGGTAGGGAACCTTCTGCAGAGTAAATCACCCAACTGGGGGAGCCAGAGAGGTTGCACCCAAAGTCTGGGCAGAGGTGCCCCTTCGTTTGAAACAGTCAGGGAGAGAAGCCAGGCTAGCCAAGGTGATGGGAACCAGAGATGGCTGGACAGCCACCAGGTTTCAAGGAGAGAGAAGATGGGCCAGCAGCAATTCTCCAAAGCAGGAGTTTTTGGCTTTGAACTTGTCACCTGCTTGGGGCAGGAAGGCATTTCAAGAGGAGGGAGGGAAGCCGGGTGTGGTGGCGCACACTTGTAATCCCAGCATTCGGGAGGCTGAGACCGGAGGATCCGGGTTCACGGCCAGCCTCAGCTACCTAGTGAGGCACTCCGAAACTTAGTAAGACTCGGTTTCAAAATAAAGAATACAAAATAGGACTGGGGGTATAGCTCGGAGGTAGAATGCCCCTGAGTTCAATCCCCAGTACCACAAAAAAAAAAAAAAAAAAAAAAAAGAGGAGGGAGGGAGCCATCACCTGTAAGGGAAGGGAGCTTTCAGAGTTTGTCCTCAACATATCTGGCCAGCCTCCTCCCTATCCATTTGCTCTCCCAGGCTGCCCCCAAACTGATTGGTGAGAAGGTCTCCTTTGGGAACAGCCCCATTCCCTCCAGGTGAGGATCAACCATTGCTTAAGGTCCAGCTCACACACTGCCTCCTCTGGGCCTCTCCCAGGGCCCCCCTTACTCGTGTGTGTGTGTGTGTGTGTGTGTGTGTGTATGTGTGTGTGTGTGTGTGTGTGTGTGTGTGTGTGTGTGTTACTGGGGATTAAACCCAGGGACACTCTACCTCTGAGCTACACCCCTATTTTATTTTTTATTTTGAGACAGGGTCTCACTAAGTTTCCCAGGCTGGCCTTGAACTCATGACCCTTCTGTCTCAGCCTTCCAAGTACTGGGATTTCAGGCATGCACCAGCACATCAGGCTGAGCCCCCTAACTTTGGCTGGTAGAACTCTCCATGGTGACAGGGAGCTGTGGGAAAAGATAGGCCTGGAAAGACATAGGGCTGGGTTCTGAGGGTGCTGAAGGCCCCTCTGTGGAGTCTAATCTCCCCTGAAGGTGATGGGGAACAGCCTTCTTGCCTTGCCTGGGAGCTGGGTGAGGGGCTAGGCTCAGGGCAGACCCCCACTCGAAGTAGAGAGCAGGTGGGACCACACAGCACAGGTACAGGAAGTCGTAGGAGGCCTTCCTCCCTGGGCAGCCTCCTCTCCCACCAGAGCGCAGAGGAGGTCCGGAACACACGGAGAGGAGCTTCAAACGCCACCGTCCTGTCTTACATTCTCAGAGGGAAGCTCTACTCCAGGGCCTGCCAAGGGCTAGAGCCAGACCGGAAATGGGATCTGTGACCAAGGGCTGCAGGCTCCCCTGTCCCTGCAGCCCTGCCAGCTCCTCCGCCTCCTCCTTCCCTCCGCCCCCTGCGGATGTTCTCAGGTGTCTCCACCAAATCCCTTCCCCTGCCTCTTCTCTTCTGTCTGTCAGAGCTCCTGGTCCCTGGGAGAAGAAGGAAGGGGGAAAGGAAGGTGGAGCCTCCTTCTCTGGCGGGCTCTGCCTACTTCCCTCCTTCCCATCTTTTTACATTGGTACTGGGGGATTGAACCCAGGAACACTCTACCTCCAAGCTATCTTCTTCTTCTTCTTCCTTTTTTAAAACAGGGTCTCACTAAGTTGCTGAGGGTCTTACTAAGTTGCTGAGGCTGGCCTCAAAACTACAATCCTCCTATCTCAACCTCCCAAGTACTGGGATCACAGGTGTGTGCCACCAAGCCTGGCATCCCCATCTTTTTATCACATGGCTCCCTTGCCCCTGGCTTTCCTGACCCTTCCTGGAAGGACTGTCCTCACGGGCACTTCGCCTCCCCCCCACTTCAATCTGAAGTCCTCCAAGGGACAGCTGAGAGGCACCTGCTCAGGTGGTCCCCTCCCTCCCCAGATCCACCTGCATTCTTTCTGCCACTCATCTCTTTTGTTGGTACCCTGGGCCACCCGTGTTTTTGTGGGGAGTTACTTATCTATCTTCTTTCTTCTTCTTCTTCTTCTTCTTCTTCTTATTATTATTATTATTATTATTATTATTGTTATTATTATTGTGGGGGGTACTTAGGTACCTCCAAACCCCAGCCCAATTTTATTACTTTATTTTGAAACTGGGTCTCACTAAATTGCAGAGGGCCTCATTAAGTTGCTGAGGCTGGCCTCGAACCTGTGATCCTCCTGTCTCAGCCTCCCAAATCCTGGGATTACAAGCGTGTGCCACCTCACCCAGCTTACTTATTCTTTTTTTTTTTTTCTCTAGTACTGGGGATTGAACCCATGGGCATTCTACCCCTGAGCTACACTCCCAGCTCTATTTTTTATTCTTTATTTTGAAAAAGTGTCTCACTAAATTGCAGAGGGCCTCGCTAAGTAGCTGAGGCTGGCTGCCAATCCTCCTGACTCAGCCTCCCAAGTACTGGGATTACCAGCGTGCACCACCAAGCCCGGCTTACTTATCCATTTTCTATCCTGAATTCTCTATGGGACTTCAGTCCTCCTTGAGGACAGTGACTTGGTCCATCACTCCCAGACCAGGGACTCCCCAGCAGTCTATGAATAAAATTCCTTCTCTTCCTCACCCAGCGCTGACCTGCCCCACCCACCTGCTGGGATTCCTCCTCTGTCCCAATGCTCAGTGGCCTCCAGGCCCCTGCCGCCATTTCTGGGTAGTGACCACGAGTGTGTGCTACTCTAGGCCAGCCCCTGACCCCAGACCACCATGGGCCAACCCTCAGACACCTCAAAGTGTTTTCCCTGTTGCTTTTCAGCCCAGCGACCTTGAGGGAGCCCGAAGCTAGCTTCCTCTGAACGGAGAGCACATTTTTAATTAAAGTGGAAAAAGAGCTGAAAAATCTGTTCGCATTTAATCATCTTGACGACCTTTTTGCTTAAGAGTTTCCAGCTGAGGGGGGAGCAGCGGGGAGGGGGGCAAAGGCATTTCTGAGGCGGGCCTGGGTCGGGAAGGGGGAGGGGAGCCTCTGCAGGGATAAATAATGGAGCAGGAGCTGAGGTGGCCAGCTCGGAGTGCCGGAGTGCGTGCGGAGTGCCAACGCAGCACTTCCTCAGCGCTGGCTCGCCAGAGGTGCCCCCACCCCCTCCTGGGCCCCCCATGGGCCCACCAGAACCATCCCAGGGAGCAGGAGCAGGGGCAGTGTGTGAAGGATGTTTTTCTCCAGTCACAGGTGGAAAAACAGTCCAGAAAGGCCCTGCACCCCCGATGAGGGAGAACCCCATCATCTGCCCATCACTGCCCCCTGCTGAAACGCTTCACAACCCCCTTCGCCAAGATTGCCCACCAAGAGGCCAGTGCATGCTGCTGGGCCTCTTTCCCCAAACGTAGATAACCCTACTGGCACAGGAGGAACTAGTACTCTGAGCCCTCTGTTCTGAAATCCCCAGCCCCATCTCAGAGGCCCCTGGGAAGAACAGACCCTGCCTTGTGGTGGGTGGGATTCGGAAGCGACCCTCCTCCCTGTGCTGCCCCCTCCCTGGTCCTCATCTGAGTGGGGGAACATGACTTAGTCCAGACTCCACATCCTTGCCCTTTGCCCTCCCCTGCTGGAAACCAACCCAGACAATTGCACTTGACCCCACTCTCCAGACACTGGGGTGAAGATAAGCTTGGGCCTGGGATGTCTCCTCCCCCAGCCATTCCCCTGGGAATTTCACTGGAGCCCGGACGCCTGTCACAGTGCTGGCTCTTATCTGCAGCAGGAAGGACCCTGGGTCCAGTCTCCAGTACTGAAATGTCCTCTCACCCTCATCCGGTCTCCAGCCCGCAGGCCAGAAGCCTCCAACAGCAATAGCATCAAATACAATGAGAGCAATTGACATCTCTCCAGTGCCTCTGACTCTGAAAACACATGCACACTCAATACTTCCTCGACGCCTCGAATTAATTCTGCAAGGATCGCATGTTATGCCCATTTTACAGATGAGGAAGCCGAGGCTCAGACCAAAGAAAGGACTGGCCCGGGGCCACACAGCAAATCAATGATAGATTGGGTCTTCCAATGGCCCATCCTCTTGCCTTCCCACTCACTGACTTCACTTTTCTCCAGCCATGGAGTAGCCCTACTTAGTTCTTCTTTAAAACATTTTGCATGTCCTTGGATGAAGGATAAAAAGTGAGAAAGAGGACTGTGCATCTGCAGAACTGCAGGCAGCTCTGCAATCCTCAGGGGCTGGGAAGGAGGAGCCTTAGAGTCCAGAAGGACCTCCTGGAAGAAGGTTACTAGAGAAGAAATTTGTGCTCAGAGGGGAGAGGGAGGCTGGGCCAGAGGGGGTGGTGGACCCTAGAGTCATCAAGAGAGAGGGCTGCCCTCAGGCACAGGCCCCTGCATGCCCTCTCCCAACCCCTGTGCCCTTACCACAAGGCCTGGAACTTTCCGGTCAAGCCCTCAGGATAGCATTGCCCACTCTGGGCAGCCCTTCTCCACACTACGAAGCCTGGGAGAAACTGAGTCCCTGCCACCTCTGTTTAAGTGAATTGATCAAACCTTGCTGCTCCTGCCCAGGATGCACAGATGCAGCAGCAGGGAGGAAGGTGGACTTTGGAGGGAAGGACTGGAGGTGGGGGAAGAGGGAAGCCCTCCCCCACCACGGGATTGGTACTGGGGGTTGATTCTACTGCCGAGCCTCATCCCCAGCCCTGTTTTATTTTTTTATTTTGAAACAGGGTCTTGCTAAGTTCCTGAGACCTAACCTTGAATCCTCTTATTTCAGCCTCCCAACTACTGGGATTACAGGTGTGTGTCACTGTGCCCAGCTAGATGGAAGCCTTTGACCCACTGTGTGTGTGTGTGTGTGTGTGTGTGTGTGTGTGTGTGTGTATGTGTGTGTGTGTGTGTGTGTGTAACTCGTGCAAGGGCTCAGAGGTGGGAGATGCTGATGATGTGGGTGGGATGGTCCCTCTCAGGGAAGGATGGAGGTAGCAAGGCAGCACAGGAACAGACGGCGGGGGCGGGCACTGTGCAACTGGCCCACTCTGACGTTCGAGTTAATCTAACTGGACTCCAGAATTGCTAATTCCTCCCATCCCTCTCACTACTAATTCAGCTTCAGAATCAAACCTGCTGATCCAAACCAACCCTAGGCCCCACCCTGTCCCTTTATTGGACAGGCCCCCCCTTGTGGCCCAGAAGGAGGCAGCTCAGAGCAATCCCTGCATCACGCTTCAAAGCCGAGGAGCCGGCTCCTAATGGGGGCAGCAGGTTTCACTTACCTTGCCTGGCTGCCTGCCCAGGGCAGATGGGATGCAGCTGGGGAGGCCCAGCACGTCCTGCTTCCCTCTCGTCCTCTTCCTGTCTCTCAGAAATCCTTGTCCCCTTGCCCACTTCCCTTCACCCCCTCTCTGGTTGGACATGGGAAATGGGGGACTGGAAGTGATCCCCTCAAAGCAGGAGAGGTGAGAGCCAGCAAAGATCAGTCACCTGGCTTGCTTTCTCTGGGGGCCTTGATCGCTGAGTGCAAATCCTGTAAGGCCCTTAGGATGGAGCATGTGAGTGGGTGCTGGAGGCAGGCTCAGCCCCTCTGGGACGGAGGCTCTGCTCCTGGTCCAGTGGGGTGGAGGCTGGAGGAGCCTGGAGGAGGTGAGCAACTGGGAATAGGGAGGAAGCGGTGAGACGCCGTGGAAGGTCATGTACGGAATAGCAGCAGGTTTCACTTTCTTCTGGGGACCCTTGGGTGGGTGGCTTAACCTCTTCAAGCCTCCATTTCTTCATCTGTAAAATGGCGATGCCAGTACTGTCTTCATGGCATTGCAGCAGGGATGGAGGGGAGGTTTGTTCTCCCATTTCTGCTCTGAAGGGGGTTGCAGCTGCAGGCTGGTTCCATGGTGGTTGCCAGGGATGTGGGGGACAGGGATCTATGAAGTGTGCATCGTGAAGTCGCTGAGGTGAGGGGCTGGAATGGAGGGAAGGGCGTGTGCCTGGGGGAGCTTGCCTTCCTGGAAGGGCAGGGCAAGGGTGGGCTGTGAAATGAATTGGGGAGGGGCTGCCCTTCCTATTTGGACTCTTGAAGTGGTTGAGTCCACCACTGATGCCCCCAGCTCCACGCTGGATTGCATTGATAATCTGCACCCTTTTGCCTTAGAGTCTCCTTAGGTCAAGGAAGCCCGAGAGGGGGAGAGAGGTCCTCTCTGTGTGCAGCTCTATGATGGGGGATGGTTTGGGGGGCCCTCCAGGAAAATCACTGCCCCTGGGTACTCCTGCCTGATCCCACTTGCTGGTCAGCTCCTAAGAGCCCTCTTGCCATGAGCCATCCCTTAGCTGTGGCTGCAGGGGCTAAGGGAAAAGAAGCCTGGGGGAAAGTGTGGCCTGTTGGGCCAGGGCGAATTTTTCAAAGACTACTTATGGGTGGAGCCAAGAGTCGAGATTGCTAGAGCTGGGCTCAGGCAGGCAGCAGCTCTGCTAGGCTCCCAGATGGTTCCTAGGAAAAGGAATGGGGTGAAGCACCCAGCTCTCATTAGGAAGAGGACTCTGCTGTCCAAGGCAGTGCAGAGGTAGGAAGGCAGGTGCGTGGGGGGGGGGGGCATGGCCATGGCAGTCCTGATGGTGGTGGCAATGATGGTGATGTGTCAGTCACAGTAGTGACAGTATGACCATGGTCCTAGCAGTCATGGTGGTGGTGGTAGCTGGGGTGGTTCGTTGGTCATAGTGGTCTTGGGGTTCATATAGGTGTCATGATGATGGTGATGGTGGTCATAGTCATGATGATAGTGGGTAGTGATGGTCATGGTGGTGCTGGGGTAGGCTTAAGTGGCTGTGATGGTGACAACAGTAATGATAGCAGAAGCTACGATGATGGTGATGTGGGTATCCCATCAAAGGCATATTCTGATCACAGCTACACTACCTATGGTATGATCAAGCCAAGGTGTTACATTATAAAATACCCCTCACATCACATAGCAACATACTAGAACATTAGCTTTGTGAGGACAGCTGCATTTTTATCACTATTGAACCCTCAGGGTCTGGAGGATTGTGTAGGTGCTCAATATACATTTTTGTCTTTTAGGTAGTGGGGATTGAACCTAGGGGCATCCTACCTCCAAGTTACACCTTTAGCTGTTTTATTTTGAAACAGTGTCTAAGTTGCTGAGGCTAGCTTCAAACCTGCGATCTTCCTAACTCAGCCTCCCAAGTATTGGGATCATACTAGGCCCAGCTGCTCAATCCATGTTGAATGAATAAGAAGGGACTGAGTCCCTCCTGTGGGCGATGCTATATTGCCTCATTTGATCCTCACCATGCCACGTCACAATTCCCATTTTCTAGATGAGAAAACTGAGGCCAAAGGAAATGATATCACCTGCCTAAGACCACACAGGAGCAAGCCACAGGGGAGGGAGAGGCAGGCATCCTGAGGCATGCCTGACTCCCAGTGCAGTGCTCTTTCCTCAAGGACACTTCGCAGCCACACTCCCCACCAGCACTCAGCAGTACTGCTCAGGCTTAATCATAGAAATACTGCTAATAATAGTAACAATTGCTGTTTGTAATTGTTCAAGTAAGGCTTAAGTGATCAGGACCATGGAAATTATTAATAACTCAGGCCCAGCCATGGTGGTGTGGGTCATATTAAATTGTGTTGAGATGGATAACCTTGGCAATAATAGTAACTGGGATCATAAATTAATAACAGGAGTATTTAAATTAATGCCACACTGTCAATACCCTTGGTAGTAAGCAGCTTAATGCTGCTGTTAGTACTAATGTTGCCCCTTCCTGCCTTCCATGAATTCAGCTCAGAGGAAAGTAGGTCCATAAAAGGGAGGAGGAGACTTTGAGAAGTGATCCCCATCCAGGAGAGAGTCTTCAGGGATTTCTGAGGAGGTGCTCCCTACCTGGCCTCTTATGCCCAGCTATGGTGGCTCATGAACATTAATGCTCAAAGCCACAGTGATGTCTACCTGTCCCTTTCCGGGTTGTCCCCTGGGCTTTATTTTGGTTACATAGGGAAAATTCACAGGACAGATTTCCTCCCCCACGAATGGACGAATTAGCTTCAGATGATCTAGGAGATCACCTACCGATGGCTAGCAGGTCCTCTTTACAAATGTTCTTGGTTTCCCCTCTTTGAGCCAGACTCTGAAGACTTGAACCCCAAACCCCAGCTCTGTCCTCTGGGGCCTGGATGCCTAGAAACCAAGAAAGGGTATGGACAGGCAGGGGTGGTAGTGGAAGTGGGGTGGCATACTCACTGTGTTGGCAGGACCTGTGATTTGACCTGCCAAGATTTCTAGAGCATGACAAGGGTTGTCCTAGGAAGGCCTACATAAGAGGTGGATGGGTACATGCATGCAAACCATTGTCCCTTCTGTCCCCTTCTACAGAACATTACTGCACACCTATTGTGTTATGCCAGGCGTTCAAATAAGGAACTATAGTTCCTGCCTGCACAAAGCACTATGAAAACAGTCTAGTGCAGTACATTGTTGAGGATGAATCTGTGTGTCTGTGTATAGGTGTAAGTGTGTGTTCATGAATCTGTGTGCACCTGGGTAACTGTATCCATGTATACATGTGAGGACTTGCATGGATATGATTGGGCGCATGTGAACATGTAGGGTGTGTGTGAGTGTGTGTGTGTGTGTGTGTGAATGTCACATCATGTGTGCATACTGTGGAGGTGCCAGTGTCGGTGTATGATGGGCAGGTTTACACGAGAACACGAGGATGGTGTAAGAGCATGGGCATATATACAAGTGAGCTTGAGAGTGTGTGTATTCCTGGATTTTATGTGCACACCTGTAACTCCTTCAAACCCGGGGACTACCTCGAATGTCTCCGCTGCACATCACAGGATCTGGCCACCTGCCCCCCTCTCTCCCCCTAGGCCTTTGCCCAGAGATCCCTGCACCGGGAGGAGAGGGGTAGAGTGGACCTAGACACGAAGGTCAGGGAGGGCAGCGGGCATTCTCGCTGATAACAGCGCCAGGCTGAGTCGACAGCCGGCAGCCAGGGAAGCAGCAGAAGCCAGAGGCGGAGGGAGGTGGGTGAGAGTGAACCCTGCGGCGGGCCGCAGCCGGAGGAAGAGGAACGCGAGCCGCAGCGGGGACGCCCGGGGCTCACCGAGTTCGGAGCCCAGGCACAGGAGCGCGGGCCGGGCACCGGGTACCGGGGCGGGGTGGTCCAGGGTGCGGAGAAGCGCGGGCGCGGCTCTCCGCAAGCCTCCCCTCCCCTCGGCCGGGCTCCCCACCCGCGGCTGCGGGGCGGGCGCGGTTCCGGGGGTGGGCGGGCTGGGCGGGGAGGAGGCGGGGCCGCCGCACTGGCTTCACTCGGCCGCTCCCGCGGGCCGCCAGAGCGAGCGGAGCCTCGGCCAGCTCGGGCGGGCGGTGGGCGCTGGAGCGCAGCGCAGCCCTACCCACCAGAGCGGACTGAGCTAGAAGCCGATCGCTGCCGCTGGAGACGGGCGATGGGGGCAGGTGCTGCCGGCCGCGCCATGGACTGGGCGCGCCTGCTGCCGCCGCTGCTGCTGCTCCTGGGGGTGAGTGCTGGCGGGAGAGAAGCCCGTCCTCTTGCTCGGGATCGGAACCCCGAGGGGAGCCGGGTGCCACCACCCAGGAAACAGGATAGAGCCTTGGGGTCCCAGATGCTGGGATCGGGTCACGGGAGAGAGCTCGGTTGGCGGAACCCAGGGAGGAGCACCTAGGATTCCCAGAGCGCGGAGACGACCCTGGGTCCCAGGGTGGAGATGCGGAGGGACCCGCGCCCGGGTACCGCGGGGGCAGTGTGGCGGAGCTGGGAGGGGTCTCCCCGGAGGAGGTCATGGGGCTCCCGAAAGCCTGGGTTCTTTGGAAGGCATTTGCATGCCGGCATCTCGAGGGGACTTTCCCCCTCAGCATCGATGTCTCTGGGGAGTCAGAACCGAGGCGAGAGAAGGAGAAATGAGACGGGAGCTGGAGGTGTGCGGGGCGAGGGGGCTGGGGCGGGGACCGAGACGAAGGGACGGAACAATGGGGGAGGAGGCTGGAGGGACTGGAGGCAGAGGGGACCGGCCTGGACAATGGGGACCAGCCAGACAATGGGGGGGGGAGGAGCGTCGGGAGGAGAGGTTCGGGGAACGGGAGAGAGAGCAGAAGTGGGTTAAGGAGAGCAGAAAAGGGAAGTAAAGAGATGAAAG
>PVLC010025549.1:0-23579 GCA_004027655.1 Graphiurus murinus | reverse complement strand
GTGGTAGCAACTGTGGGAAAGGATGAAGGATGCAAGATGAAATATCAATAGGGTCTGATACATGGGGAGAGTTGAGGACTCAAAGAGGATTTCAGGCCTCATCAGTTGGACTAATGAGCCATTAACACAGAGAAGCAAGGTTTGGAAGAGTTACTAACAGTGGATGGAGGGCCATGACAATTTGGGGGCATGTTGCGTTTCAGGTATTTGCAGAACATTTACATATAAATATCCAAGATGGAATTTTAAAATGCAAGTTTAATGGTGGTGCATGCCTGTAATGCCAGTACTTGGAAGGCTGAGACAGGAGGATCATGGGTTCAAGGCCAGCATCAGCAACTTAGTGAGACCTTGTTTCCAAATTTAAAAAAAAAAAAAAAAATGCAAGCTTAGAGCTTGGAGAAAAGGATAGTCCTTCTCAAGAAATGTTCATTCAAGCCTAGGAAGTTGACTTTCTTTCAGCAAATATTTGCTGAGCACTGACTACATGCCAGGGACACTTTTAAGTACAATGAGGATATAGTGTTCAACAAAATAGACAAGGTCCCTGCTCTCATGTAACTTAAATTCTTACATAAATAAGAAAAGTATCAGATGATGAGAAGTGTTGGGCAGAAAATTTTAATAGAGTAATGTGATAGCTAGCAACTGGTGGCAACTAGATATCAGGTGGTCAGGAAAAGACTTTGTAAGGAGGTACTACTAAGCCAAGATCTGAAAAACAAAACTATATTCACATTGTTGTACAACAGATCTCTAGAACTTTTTCATCTTGCAAAACTGAAACTCTGTACCCACTGAAAAACTCCTCTTTTTCTTCTTTCCTCATCCCCTTGTCAACCTCTATTCTACTTTCTGTTTCTAAGAGTGACTACTATAGAAATCTCTGATAAGTGAAAAGCATGAAAAATTTTCTCTTTGAAACTGGCTTATTTCACTTAGTATTACTGGTCATAATACAAAGGTCAATATGCATAAAACATTATATTGAGATTTGAGGGATTTATTTAAAAAATACTTCTACCTAGTGTTCAAAGTCTTCGTGAGGAACCCAAACAGAGAACACATAAAAATAACTATTTCAGCCAGGCATGGTGGCACATGCTTATAATCCCAGTATTTGGGAGGCTGAGATAGGAGGACTGCAGGTTCAAGGCCAGCCTCAACTCCTTAGTGAGGCCCTCCATAACTTAGTGACACCCTGTTTCAAAATAAAAAAATAAAATAGGGCTGGGGGTATAGCTCAGAGGTAGAATGCCCCTAGGTTCAATCTCCAATATATAAAAAAAAATTCAGAACTATATAAATATAAAGGAATCAAGAATCTTTTTTCCTATGTAAAATTTAATAGCTATACATTGCAAACATGGCCAATTTGTACTTAATTATGTTGGCAAAGAATGAAGTAGACTTCTTATAACACTATAATAACCAGGCTTAGATTCTTTCATTTGTCCTTTATTTTACTTCAGTAGCAACTTAGGAAATACTAGCTAAGAGGCAGCAAGAAGATCAAGTTAACAGTAATCTCTAAGAGTATTACCTAATCTAAGTTTTAGATGTAACTTAAATAGGCCCAAAACTAGCCAGCACCAATCAATGACACATATAAAATATATTCCCAGGATAGTGGGTAGAGAGGAAAGACAGAAGTCTTTTAAAGATAAGACTTAGCCAAATGCCCATGGGTTCAATCCCCAGAAAAAGAAAAAGAAAAAGAAAAGCATAACCTTAACACAGAAATTCTTCCTTTCCAGGAATTTATTCTAAATAATAGCTAAGAGGAGGAAGACTATGGTGCTTATACTGAAAGAAAATAAAACTGGAAACAACCCTAAAATATCTAAAAATGGAGGAGAACCAGTTTAGTAATTCATCATATAAAATGGGCTACAATGTGACCACTTTAAAGTGTTATAGGTATACTTACTATCATATTTACCACATATTATTCAAAAAAGGTTATACATATATAAAGCATATGCAAGTCTTTTCGTATGATACCTCAAGTTTTATTCTTCATTGAAGCATACAGAGTTTTAATCAATTTCCCTTAACTCTATTATGAAGTAACTGACTCAAAATACTTCTGACAATCTTTAAAATCAACATTCTGTTTTAAAAGTCGGGTTTAGCTGGGCACGGTGGCGCATACTTGTAATCCCAGTACTTGGGAGGCTGAGACAGGAAGATCAAAAGTTCGAACCCAGCCTTGGCAACTTAGCCAGACTCTCAGTAACCTAGTGAGACCGTGTTTCAAAATAAGAAATAAAGTCGGGTTGAGGGTGTAGCTTAGAGGTGGAATGCCTCTGGGTTCAATCCCTAAAAAAAAATCAGGTTTATGTAAGGTATAATTTATGATGTAAGATTTGTCTCATTGAAGTATACAGTGCAATGTACAGTCATATAACTACCAATACAATCAAGATACAGAACATCAGCCCAGAAAGTTCCTTGCCTCCAGCCTCAAAGCCATAGGCAACCATTAATTTAATTTCTTTCCTTATATTTTTGCCTTTCTCAATATGTCATATAAATGGAAACATACAGTATATAGTCTTTGTATCAAGTTTCTTTCATTTTAGCACAATGCTTCTGAGACTCATCCATGTTGTTGCATGTACTTATAAGTAGCACTTTTTATTACTAAATATTCTACTGTATGGATATAGTATAGTCCATTCTTTACCTGATAAATATTTCAGTTGCTGCCAGGTTTGCGTAATTATGAATAAAGCTGTGCATAGATCTTAGTGTGGACATATAATTTTATATCTTTGGGGTAAACACCTAGGTGTGGCATGGTTGACTCATATGGGAAGTTCAACTTTATAAGAAGCTTGTTTTCCAATGTGGTTCTACCATTTTCACATTCCCACAAGCAATGTATGAACATTCCAATTGTTCTGTGTCATCACCTAATGAGTTGTTTAACCAACTGGTTAATCTTTTGTGTGTGTGTGTGCGCGCGTGTGGTACTAGGGATTGAACCTACGGGCATTCTAACTCTGAACTACATCCCTACACCTATTTTATTTTTTATTTTGTTGTTGTTCTGTGGTACTGGAAATTGAGCCCAGGGGCATTCTACCTCTGAGCTCCACCTCCACCCCTTTTCTTATTTCTTGTTTTTTGAAACAGGGTTGTGCTAAGTTACCCTGCTGGCCTCGAAAATGCAATCTTCCTGTCTCAGTTTCCCAAGTACTGGGATTAAAATTTAAGCATTATACTGGGTGTTTAGTGGTATATCATTGTAGTTTTAATTTGTATTTCACTGATGACTAATGATATTACCCATCCTTTCTTTTCCATAAAAAAGATATCTTTCATGTCCTTATTTATCATCTATATTGGGAGCCTTGGAAGCCAGAGACTTGGTCACATAGCAAATGTGGAGAAGCCTGAGAAAGGGATTCCATGAAGTTGTCTATGAACTCCTGGCTCACTCCTGAAGCGCACATGTGTGGGTCTGATCTTAAATAGCACACCAAAAGCACTGAGAACTTGAATGATAAAAAAAGCCACCGACTAGTTCTCAGACTGACCCCTCAGTGAGCACATACGACAGTCTCACCACCACCACAAAGGCTTTGAAAACTGAACTGACATTGGAATTGCAGCTCACATACATACAGCAAGTCAAAACTTGCAGCTCAACCTAACTGGGTCATTTCCTGAGAGAACAAACAAACAAAAAAACTTTACCATTAAAAAAAAAAAATAGGCCGGGCGTGGTGGCGCACGCTTGTAATCCTAGCATTCAGGAGGCTGAGACCGGAGGATCCGGGTTCGCGGTCAGCCTCAGCTACCTAGTGAGGCACTCTGCAACTTAGTGAGACTCGGTTTCAAAATAAAGAATAAAAAATAGGGCTAGGGGTATGGCTCTGAGGTAGAACGCCCCTGAGTTCAATCCCCAGTACCGCAAAAAAAAAAAAGGATATAAACAAGACTCAGGGGTTAGATGTAGCTCATTGGTGGAGCACTTGTCAGACATGAGCAAGGCCCTAGGTTTGAGCCCCAGCACCAGGGAAAACAAAACAAAACTCAGATTTCATAAAATTCAAAAAGGTCCAGGTTATTTGACACTCAAAGAACCAGTAAAATCTGAGCAAACTGAAAGAAGAAAAGTCAAACTATCAAATCCTAGATAACCCAGATGTTAGAATTATCAAACTAACCGTAAAGCAGTTACTATAGTCATGTTCCAAGGAAGATTAAACATTCTTTAAATTCGGTGACAGAAATAGAACACATAAAAAGAACAAAAAGGAAATTTCAGAACTGAAATAAATAAAAATCGAATTTAAGAATTTACCGGAGCTGGGCATGGTGGCGCACAATTGTAACGTCAGTACTTGGGAGGCTGAGACAGGAGGATCCACAGGTTGGCAGTCAGCCTCAGTAACTTATTGAGGCCATCTGCAACTTATGAGACCCTGTTTCAAAATAGGGCTAGGGGTATAGTCAGAGGTAGAATGCCCCTGGGTCCCATCCCCAGTACCACAAAACAAACAAACAAAATTACTGGAAATGTTCAACAGAAGAAATAAAATGAGTAGGAGAATGAGTGAATTGTCTTGAAGATAGAAAAATGGAAATCACCTAATCTAAACAACAGAGAGAAAAAATACATGGCTGGGAATGCAACTCAGTCATACAATGCTCACCTAGCATGCATGAAGTCCTGGTTCTTCCCCAGCACTACAAAATTTTAAAAAATAAAAAACCTAAGCTGGGCATGGTGACACACACTTGTAATCCCAGTACTTGGGGGGCGGCTGAGATGGGAGGATCCAGATTCTTAGCCAGCATCAGCTACTTAGTAAGGCCCTCCACAACTTAGTGAGTCCCTGTTTCAATACAAAGAATAATAATAATAAAAAAAAAATAGGACTGGGGGTGTAGCTCGGAGGTAGACTGCTCCTGAGTTCAATCCCCAGTACCACATAAATAAATAAATAACCCAGAGTTTTACAGACAATACTGAAAGGTCTAGCATTGCCAATAGAGTATCAGAAGGAGAAAAAAAAAAATACAATGCTAAAAAAACCTGAGGAAATAATGGCTTAAAACTTAACAGAATTGGCAAAAAATAAACTTACATTTCAAGAAGGTCAGCAAATCCTAAACAGGATAAACTCAAAGAAATCCATGCCTAGATACTTCATAATCAAACTGCTGAAAACCAAAAACAAAGTAAAAAAAAGAAGGTCTTGAACGTATCCAGAGACAAATGATACATTTATACAGAGAAAAAACAATTCAGATGACTGAATTTTTCAACAGAAGCCATGGAGGCCAGAAAGCAATGGCACAACAGTTTTAAAGTGCTCCAAAGAGTAGACAAACACAGAGTTTCAGATCCAGGAAAAATATCCTTTAGGAAAAAAGGCAAAATAGGCATTCAGTGAAGGAAAACTAAAAGCAGATTGATTAAAAGAATTTCTAAATAATTCTGATACCAGGAAAAAGAAAAATGATACCAGAGTGAAATCTGGAACTTCAAGAATGAATGAAAAGTGAGAGATATATAACTATGGGTAAATATAATGAACTATTTTTCTCCTCTTAAGTTCTTTAAACAATGTATGACACTTGAAAGTAAAAATCATGTCATTGTCTGGTGGGGTTTTCAATGCATGTAGATACAACACACATGACAAGTACAACATAAAGTGGGAAGATAAAGAGTGTAGTGAGCCAGGCGTGGTGGCGCACGCACGCTTGTAATCCCAGCATTAGGGAGGCTGAGACCAGAGGATCCGGGTTCGAGGCCAGACTCAGCTACCTAGTGAGGCACTCCACAACTTAGCGAGACCTGGTTTCAAAATAAAGAATAAAAAATAGGGCTGGGGATGTAGCTCGGAGGTAGAACGCCCCTGAGTTCAATCCCCAGTACCGCAAAAAAAAAAAGAGTGTAGTGATAAAAGTTTGTACATTCCTCTCCCTCCCTGTCCCTGCCAGTACTGGGGATTGAACCCAGGGCTTTGCACATGCTAGGCAAATGCTCTACCACCAAACTACATCCCCAGTCCTTTTCATTTGTTTATTTTGAGGAAGTCTTACAAAGTTGCCCACACTGGACTAAAACTTGCCATCTTTCTGCCTCAGTGGCTTGAGTAATGGAATACAGGAATGTGCCACCATACCCAGCTCTACATTCTTCTTGAAGTGGTAAAATACTAATTTTAGGTAGAATTGAGCAAGTCAAAGACTGTATAATAAGTAATCATAATTAATCTTAACTAAGTAGCTGGGTTGAGATGTGTTGTCTTGATGTTTTTCTTCTATCCATATAAAGCTAGAATTCATCTAGGCATTGATCTACGATCAGATCTGACATTACTTGCCTCAGCAGGCCATTTATTAAGTATTAAATTGTACTATACAAGAACCCAACTAATCTTTTACAGGAAAACTACAATTCTTTTAAACAGGAAAAGAGTTTTAGAGTATAGGAATATTGATAGGCAATCATTACTCTACTTAAATTTAGAGCATAAAACTATAGGAGTTCCCCCTTATGTCTGGGAGATATGATCCAAGAATTCAAGTGAATGCCTAAAACCACAGACAGTTCCAAATCATATATAATGCTTTTCCCTATGCATACATACCTATGATAAAGTTTAATTTCTAAATTAGGTTCAGTAGAAATTAATAGTAACTGATAATAAAATAGAACAATTATAAAAAATTATAACAATATATTAAAAATTATACAAATGTGGGCTCATGTCCCTCGTAGCTTTTAAGGTTATTTATTTAAATGTCTAATGTATTTTATTGTAACAGACATTGTTTTGCCAACATTGCCTATCTCAGCAGCACTTCACAATCTAGTTTAAAAAGAAAAACATTTTAAATGGACAGAGAAAAAAAAATTATACAAATGTGATCTCTCAAAATATCTTATTGTAGCCCAGCGTAGTAGTGCACACCTATAATCCTAGTACTTGGGAGACTGAAACAGGAGGACTGCAGGTTCAAGAAGACAGCATCGGCAACTTAGCAAAACCCTATTTCAAAATAAAAAATAAAAGCTGGGTGCAGTGGTGCACACTTGTAATCCCAGTACTTGGGAGGCTGAGACAGGAGGATCACAGGTTCGAAGTCAGCCTCGGCAACTTAGTGAGGCCCTCTCCAACTTAGTGACTCTGTTTCAAAATAAATAAAATCAAGTTGTGGGTATAACTTGGAGGTAGAATGCCTCTGGGTTCCACCTCCAGTAGCCCCCCCCCCAAAAAAATAGGGCTGATGGCGTAGCCTAGAGGTAGAAGACCCCTGGGTTCCAGCCCTAGTACCACACACACACACAAAAAAAACCAAAAACAAACAACAACAACAAAAAAACACCTTACTGTAATGTGCTTACCCTTCTGATGATGATGATATACAATAATGTGATAGAGCATCTGGCTACTATGTAAGGGTGACTTGAAAACAAGCACCACCATGTCTCAACACTCATCTGATCTAGAGACTAGCAGGCAGGTACTGTATGCAGCATGGATATTCTGGACAAAGGGAAGATTCATGTCCCAGGTGAGACACAGCAGGACAATGTGAGATTTCATCATGCTACTCAGGACAACACACAATTTGAAATGTATAAATTGTTTATGTCTGGAACTTTCCATTTAGTATTTTCAAACTATAACAACAGAAAGCAAAACTACAGATAAAAGAGGACTACTTAGTACTTCAAAGCATAGTGGAAAATTAGGAAATTAATTAGGGAAATAAGGAAATTCTCACAACTCTGATTTCCGATAATTTTTCTTTCTTCTTTTCTTTCTTCTTCCTTTTTTCCCTCCCTTCCTCCCTCCCTCCCTTCCTTCTTTTCTTTCTTTTTTTTTTTTTTCTTTTCTTTTCTTTTCGGTGCTTGGGATTTTTGAACCCATAGGGCATTCTACTCTGAGCTATACTCCCAGCCCTTTTTAAACTTTGAACAGGGTTTTGCTAAATTGCTGAGGCTGGCCTTGAACCTGATTTCCTCCTGCTTCAGCCTCCCAAGTACTAGGATTACAGGTATGCACCACCATGCCCTGCCTCTGTTAATTTAACAGATAAGAAGTGAATTTAAAGAGATAATTTGGTACTCCATGAGGTGTTTTTAAAAATTGACAAGCACGATGCTTCCAAAAACTTTAAAATGGAAAATCTGAGCAAATGAATGGAAAACAGAGGTTGCCCTAAAAAAAAAAAAAAGACCCAAATTCCTAATCTTTAAATTCAGGTTGACCAACTCTTAACTGAACTTGTTGTTTGCATTCTAAGCAACGTATTTTCTGAAAATCTATTTCCATCACCACTCCCACTAGATATATATTTGCTAATGATATGATTCTGCAGAGCTAAACTAAATAGTCCTGCCCTTTTTTTTTTTTTAGCTCTTATTTAGTCAACATCTCTCACAAACTTCTTTGAACTGAACTTTCTTTTTTTCAAAGAAAAGAAAGGTATTCTCCTAGTCTTTATCCTGAGTTAAAAAAAAAAAAAAAAGGGTGGGGGGACACATCTCATTTATAGATATCAGTTGTGAAGTTTTGGGGGCCTACCCCTAAACTAGCAGTGTTCAGCTGTCAACCTTCACATGGGCCTATGATCACATTACAAAGTACAGAAGTGCACTGCTCCTAAAGGTCAGATTTTATATTAGGTTATATTTCAGTTTACTGAAGCAAACTCATGATTCAAGTAGAAGCAAATATTCTGTTTGAGTATGGTTTTCCCTTTTTGCTTTTCTCTTAAAATTAGGCAGCACTTGGTTTTAAGAGAAAGAAAAAGATTCAACTAATTCTGTGGGGGAGGGCACAGGGTCCTAGGGATGGAACCCAGGAGCGTTCTACCTCTGAGCTACATCCTAAGTCCCCTTTTTTTTCTTTCTTTTTTCATTTTGAAACAGGGTCTGAGTCGTTGAGGGCCTTGCTAAGTAGCTGAGGCTGACCTCAATCCTGTGATCCTCCTGTCTCAGCCTCCCAAGTAATCGGATTACAGATATGTGCCACCATGCCCAGCTTCAAACAATTCTTTAGGGTATGAGATCAGGTAGGACCAAAAGCACAGTAACTAATAAACATTTGATTATTAATTATACTCTTAAAACATGAACAGGGACCGGGTGTGGTGGCGCATGCTTGTAATACCAGTACTTCTCAGCCAGCCTCAGCTACTTAGTGAGGCACTCTGCAACTTAGTGAGACCCTGTTTCAAAATAAAGAATAAAAAATAGGGCGTAGCTTGGAGGTAGAATATCCCTGGGTTCAATCCTCAGTACCAGGGGAAAAAAAAAATTAACAGGCTGATAATTAGTATCTGAATTGTCCCAGTACCAGGGGGAAAAAAAAAAGTAACAGGCTGATAATTAGTATCTGAATTGTCAGCATTCTTAAAGAAAACATCCTGGTACAAAATGCCAGAATTGTATTCACTTTGGAAGTGAAAAAATACAAAAATACCCATCTATTCATTTATACATATAATCTAGTTGAATTTCTGGCTCTGAGCAGTCAAATTATGCCAGCAAACAATATCAATTCAATTTTCAAAATCATGTCCTCTGCCACATGCTTTCTAAATGTCTCAAAAGTCCTAAATCTATCATCTTGAATTCTCACCCAAGTTCCAGAAATGTTTCTGAATAATTTCCTATCTCAATACTTATTCAAATTATAGGGAAGGCAACCTGAGATAAATGGTGTCTTGGCCTTCACTGGAAATGATTGAGACACATAAGCCAGGGCCAAAGGAAAACCCCAAGAAGTAAGTTGTCACATGCAACATGTGTTTTGTTCCTACTCAGATTTTGAAAACAAATGAAGCCGGGCGTGGTGGCGCATGCTTGTAATCCCAGCATTCCGGAGGCTGAGACCTGAGGATCCGGGTTCGAGGCCAGCCTCTGCTACCTAGTGAGGCACTCTGCAACTTGGTGAGACTCAGTTTCAAAATAAAGAATAAAAAATAGGGCTGGGGGTGTAGCTCGGAGGTAGAATGCCCCTGAGTTCAATCCCCAGTACCGTAAAAAAAAAAAAAAAAAGAAAACAAATGATTTCTATCATAGTATGGTATTTTTTCAAATTGTAGGTCATAACCCATTAATAAGTTATATATGAGATATATTAGTGGTTCAGACACACTTTTTAAATGAAATAGAAGATAGAAGAAATAATATCACAATAAATTTTAAAAGTATATAAACAACTAAATGAATGTATATATAAACAACTAAAAAGTATTTCATATTATAGGTCATGATTTAAAAAAAAATCTGAAAAACACTATGATCTTGAATATGCCAGTGAAGCAAGCTTACTTTCTCCAAGTGGGAGCAAACCTAGGAAGAATATTTTCATATGATTATATGTCCAAAGATTATCTAAGATTTTAAATAATGATATATTCATTTTTTCAGATAGTAAGAATTCATTTATTAAAAAAAAAAAAATTTTTTTTAAAAGCCAGGCAAACGGGGCATGGTAGTATATACCTGTAATCCCAGTACTTGGGAGGCTGAGACAGGAGGATCTCAGGTTCAAGGACAGTCTCAGCAAGTAGTGAGACTCTTACCAACCTGGTGAAACCCTGTCTTAAAATTAAAAAAATAAAATAACCAGCATTTGGGAGGCTAAGACTGGAGGATCCGGGTTCACAGCCAACCTCAGCTACCTACCGAGGCACTTCACAACTTAGTGAGACCCTGTTTCAAAATAAAGAATAAAAAATAGGGCTGGGGGTATAGCTCAGAAGTAGAATGCCCCTGAGTTCAATCCTCAGTACCACAAAAAAATAAATAAATAAAATAAAATAGGGTTCAGGGTATAGCTTAGAGGTGGAATGCCCCTGGGCTCAATCCCTAGTACCACATACACACACAGAAAAAAAGCCAGGCATGGTGGCACACACTTGTAATCCAGTACTTGGGAGACTAAAATAGAAGGACTATAGTTTTGAGGCCGGGGGTATAGATCAGAGGTAGAATGCCCCTGGGTTCAATCCCTAGTACCAAAAAATAGAAACTAAAAGAGACTTATTCCCTACTTTCTATATAACAGGTATGGGTTTATGTGTTAGAAATAGAATACTAAGCCAGGAGTGTAATCCCAGTACTTGGGAGACTGAGACGGGAGGGTCCGGGTTTGCAGCCAACCTCAGCTACTTAGTGAGGCGCTCAGCAACTTAGTAAGACCCTGTTTCAAATTAAAAGAATAAAAAATAAGACTAGGGGTATAGCTTGGAAGTAGAATGCCCCTGGGCTTAATGCCCAGTACTGCAAAAAAAAAAAAAAAGAAAAGAAAGAAAGAAATAGAAATAGAAAACCAAAATAAAAGTCCCGGCCCTTATGAGGTTTAAACACTGGCAGAGACAAGTAGCCTTGATTCTTGTGCTGTGTTTTACATAGTTCCCAGCTAAGCCTCATTATCCTGTGAGGCAGATAATATAACATTTACCTTCATTTTATACATATAGAAAGGAAATTCATTAACATACCCAACAACGATTGCTCCCTCATGCGTGCACTCTTTCTCCCTCATACACATGTGTACACAGAGAGCTAGACAGGCAGAGTTGAGTCTCAAACCCAGACTAGTGAGATTCCCAAGTGTTCTTATCCACTACATTATACTGCCTTTCAGTGTTCTACCTGCAGGAAAATAAAATTGATGTTCTGTCCAAGAAAATTTCTAAAGCTTACATAGAACTATGACCTTTGGTCAAATAATTTCAATTGTAGGTAAGTGTGGGGGGTTACTTGCCCTTTCTTAAATTTTATAAGTTGAAAGATGGTAATTCATTCTCTCTCTTTTTTTTGGTGTTTGGGGGGATAGGTGTACTGGGGATTTAACCTGGGGGCATTTTACCTCCGAACTATATTCTCAGCTCTATTTTATTTTATTTTTTTTTTTTTTGCGGTACTGGAGATTGAACTCAGGGGCATTCTACCTCCGAGCTATACCCCTAGCCCTATTTTTTATTCTTTATTTGGAAACAGGGTCTCACGAAGTTGCGGAGTGCCTCACTTGGTAGCTGAGGCTGGCCGCGAACCCGGATCCTCCGGTCTCAGCCTCCAGAATGCTGGGATTACAAGTGTGCGCCACCACGCCCGGCTTTATTTTTTATTTTGAAACAGGGTCTCACTAAATTATGGAGGGCTTTGCTAAATACTGAGGCTGGCTATGAACAGCCTCATATCTCAGCCTCCAAAATACTGGGATTACAGGTGCCACCATGCCCAGCTGAAAGAAGGTAATTTTTAAAAAGTGACCTAAAATTACAGTTTGGTTTCATTAAATACACTTTAGGATACACATACTAAATCATCAGCTAATTTTTATAAAGTCTTCAAAACTGAAGAATATGCAAAAGGCATAATACACAACTCAGCACACTGTGGTCTCAAAGAAAGGTGGCACCCTGCTGCCTAAACAAGCCCTTCTTAATCTCTCACAGTAATGAGGCTTTAGCAGGTGAGCATGACAATTCGCAGGCCTTATCAGAATAGTCATTCCCAAGATGGATCCTGCAGGTCGGAAAGACATGTTGAGAGATGCAGAACCCACCTACACAGGCAGCTAGATATGCTGAGTCAACCCTGGCAAGGAAGGTAAAGGAGGCAGAGGCCAAATCACCCCACATTTCACACTATTAAACACACTGTCTGAACCTCACAAGCAGGAACTGTTTTTGCTTTGCTTCCATGGTATCCCCATCAACTAACACGGCATATGGAACGTGGCAGGTACTTAGAAAATGTTTGCTAAATAAATAAATTATATTACATGAGTTATTTCCTCTTTTGGACCTTGGATTTCTATAAAGCAAGAAAGAGAATTGGACTAAACAAATAGATTCCCTTCCAGCTCTAAAGGTCTATACTTTGAGCCATAATTCCTAAATCTATCACACAGGGTTTCAGTAAAATCACTCCAGGACATCCGGGTTTGAATACATGCCAAGTCACAAGGTTTCACAGCATCTTACTCACTGCAGTCCTGCATAAAATAAACAAAATGAATTTGCCCTGTTGAAAATACTAAAACCATGATGGCATCCTTTTCAAGGAGAAACTGATATTTGCTAAGGGATGAAGAGTAGCTATTGTAGAAATAACATAAAACATGTCTGACTACTCAGCTAAAATAGAAGAAAAACTAACGCATAAAAACAACAATATAGCCAGGCACAGTGGTGCACACAGGTTCATGGCCAGCCTCAGCTACTTAGTGAGGCTCTCCACAACTTAGTGAGACCCTGTTTCAAAATAAAAAATAATGGTATAGCTCGGAGGTAGATGCCCCTGGGTTCAATCCTCAGTACCACAAAAACAAACAAACAAACAAACAAAACCAATAGCAGCAACTAAATTTAGCTTCTTCAGATGTTTGAAATAAAAAAAAATCTAATAACTGCCTTTACCAAATAATCTCTGGTCTTAATACCAAAGTACACTTACTTTCTGTAAAGGTAGGATATTTATTTTTGAAACATGATTTACATTGTCAATTAGTAATTACTCTCTAATCTTTTAGAACTTTTTTTCCAAAAAGGGACCTAAATTATTTTTCAACCCATCATTTTAAGTAATATCAGTTCAAATTAATTAAGTAACCTGACTTAATTAATTAATGAAGTAACCTAATTCACCAAACCATCAGCCCACAGATTTTATTAAATATATTTACTGCAGATTGAAATGTAAGGGTTACACATTAAAGTATGTCCCTTATCTATAAAATATATATATATATATATTTTTTTTTTTTTTTTTTTTTTTTTTGCGGTTCTGGGGATTGAACTCAGGGGCAATCTACCTCCAAGCTATACCCCCAGCCCTATTTTTTTATTCTTTATTTTGAAACCGAGTCTCACTAAGTTGCGGAGTGCCTCACTAGGTAGCTAAGGCTGGCCGCGAACCCGGATCCTCCGGTCTCAGCCTCCCAAATGCTGGGATTAGAAGCATGCGCCACCACGCCCGGCTATAAAAATATTTTAATGGTTTTTTAATCATTTCTAACTGTTATGGGGGAAAGTTTGGCTTCTAAATATTTCTAACCTCTTTGTGGATGCTTTTAACATATATAAGGAAAATGGTAGAAACTCTAGGGGAATCAGGAAACTCTAGGAAGTGTAGGACTGACTCATTTTGGGTATCTGTGGCTTAACATAAAAAGTCAAAGAGTGATTGTTTAAATAAAGGCACATTAGCCAGGCGTGGTGGTGCACACTTGTAATCCCAGTACTTGGGAGGCTGAGACAGGAGGATTCGAGTTTGAAGCCAGCCTCAGCTGCTTATTGAGGCCCTCAGAAACTTAGTGAGACCCTGTTTCAAAATAAAGAATACAAAATAGGGCTGGGGGGTGTAGCTCAGAGGTAGAATGCCCCTGGGTTCAATCCCCAGTACCACAGGAAAAAAATATATATTATTTAAAGTATATTGAAAGTTTTAAAAGCACAACTATTTTCATGACATTTATAAAGAAAATATAAACAACATAAGCTTTTTAATGATTTAAACAATTATTTTAAAAATAGCATTCCATGAAAAATTGGGACCCCTGTATGTTGCTGGCAGGAATGTAAATAGACAACTACTATAGAAAACAATTTGGCAGTCCCTTAAAAGCTAAACACAGAAATATTATATGACCCAGAAATTTCACTTCTAGTTATAGACCCAAAGTAACTGAAAACTAGGACGTGGATACCTGTATGACTAAGTTCATTACAGCATTCACATTATCAAGGTGGAAATAACCCAGTGTCCATCAACAGATGAATGGATAAATAAAATGTATTATATATGTGCAGTGAAAATTATTCAGCCATAAAAAGGAACGAAGTTCTTATATGTGCTAAAATAAATGGATAAACCTTGAGAATATTAGGCTAACTGAAATGAACTAGACACAGAAGATGACTATTGTCCTACTCGGGCTGTGTGAAATATCTACAGCAGGCAAGTTCAGAGACACCAGAAAAGAATGGGAATTATTACTTAAAGGTTACAAAGTTTCTATTCTAGGTGATGAAAAAGTTTTGGAAATAGTAGTGAGAGCTTGCATACCATTGTGAATATAATTAATTCTGTAATTAAAAAATGGCTAAGGTACCAAATTTTATTATGTGTATTTTTGTATAAAGAGTATATTTTAGGTGTGTGTGTGTGTGTGTGTGTGTGTGTGTGTGTGTGTGTGTGTAGAGAGACAACATGAATTCCACAATCACCCCACAGATTAAAATACAAAAGGAAAATCTGCCTTTGTATAAAATGGAGCTATCTGGTTGGTGTTCATCATATTAACCAAGCTATCCAATGCAGCTACTTGCAGCTTCACTTTATGTGTCTCCTGTTAAGATACGACATGGTCTATATAAAAAGATCTTGCGCCGGACGTGGTGGCGCACGCTTGTAATCCCAGCATTCGGGAGGCTGAGACCGGAGGATCCGGGTTCACGGCCAGCCTCAGCTACCTAGTGAGGCCCTCCGCAACTTAGTGAGACTCGGTTTCAAAATAAAGAATAAAAAATAGGGCTGGGGGTGTAGCTCGGAGGTAGAATGCCCCTGAGTTCAATCCCCAGTACTGCAAAAAAAATAAAAAATAAATAAAATAAATAAAAAGATCTTGCTAGAAAACTGGACTTTGAATTTTAACATAAAGTGACAAATCCAGAATATGGAATATTACATAGGACAACCGTTCTAGACTCTTCAAAAGTGTCAAATGCAATGTTTGAACCTTGATTGGATGCTGATCTGGAGAAAAAGGAGCTCTAAAGGATATTTTGGGGATGCTCGAGGAAATTTAAATTATGGACAGCATATAGGATGACAGTATTGCATTACTGTTGATTTCTTGGTTATGGTAATGGCATATAGTTGTACAGAAAAATGTCTCTGTACTTGGGAAACTTACACTAAGGAACTTAAAGGTGAAGTGTCATGAAATCTGTGACCTATTTTCGGATGGTGTGGCAAAAGACTGGTGTGTGTGAGAGCAGAGAGGCAAAGCATATAGGGTAAGATAACAGTGGGTGATTTTTTTTTAAATTATTTTTTGGTGGTACTGGGGATCAAATCCAGGGACATTCTACCTCTGAACTATATCCCTGCCTTTTTTTATTTTTTTGTTTTGATACAAGGTCTTGCTAGGTTGCTGAGGTTGGTCTCGAACCTGTGATCCTCTTGTTTTAGCCTCCCAAGTACTGGGATTACAGGTGGCATCATCACGTCCAGCTATAGGGGGTGAATTTAAATAAAGGTTATATAGGTGTAGTCTTCTTTCAATCTTACTATGGGTTTGAAAGTTTCAAAATAAAAAGAAATAAGACCATTAAAAATGAGAATTCCACAACTTTCCTCTCTTCTTCTCAGAATATACTTGAGAAAGTAAGTGATCAAGGAGGAAATATAGCAGAGTCAGTGCTTTGCATACCTTCCACATCATACCAATGTGCACCATTTGTGATTCCATCTTTGAAAGTCTCGTCTTCATCTCCTGGACAATGAGGCTCACCAGTTTTCATTATGGGATGGTTTGAAGCATAAGCTTTTGCCAAATATTTAAAGACTTCATCATCTGAGGTTTTGCTATAGATTCCAGTGACCTTATGTTCTGGAGAATCATCAAAAGGATAGCTTGCTACCACTGAGCCACCATGCAGATTTCCAGAAAGCACAAACCTTTGAAAATACAACAAAATCATATATCACTTTAAAAAGGCACAGAAAGCACCATGCACTTAAAAATTCTATTATATCTTTCATAAATGAACTCTTTTTTTGATGCTGGGGATTAAACCATGGCTTCTCATGTGCTAGGCAAACACTATAACACTGAACTATATCCCCAGCCCTATAAATGAACTCAAATATCTCTCTTGGAGACCTAGAAGACAATTTTATCAACTATTATAAGAAGACTACTACAATAACAAAAAAGAAAATGTAAAGAAAGTATCATCAATTTAAAATCTCAAACACCTTTCATAATTCAAGCTAACCACAAGTCATTTTGAAGAAATTTTCCATGATTGAAAAAGTAGCTGAATAACATAGCATAAACTAAATTTCAGGGCATGTCATATTTAGGCAATTCCAAATTCGTATATTAGATTGAATTATATTAACATTCAACATTTTTAACCCATAAAATGACAATATTCATCCTAATACTTATGTTTCATAATGTATCAACTCCACAGAAAAATGTGGCTGTATAAATAAATATTTTTTGAATACATGAGTTAGGTTAACAACTTTTATGCTCTGTATATTTACTGTCTAAAGAGTTTTGTTTTTTTTTTCTTTTTTCTTTCAGTACTGGGGATTGAACCCAGGGACCTTCTACCTCCAAGCTATACCTCCAGCCCTATTTTTTATTCTTATCTTTGAAATTGGATCTCACTAAGTTGCAGAGGGCCTCACTAAGTAGCTGAGGCTGGCCGAGAACCTGTAATCTCCTGTCTCAGCCTCCCAAATACTGGGATTAAAAGTATGTGCCACCACGTCCGGCCTAAAGAGAATTTTAAAGATAGGGAGTCTAATTTAAAACAGGATGTGAGCCAGGCATGGTGGTGCATGCCTGTAATCCAAATACTTAGGAGGCTGATGCAGGAGGATCACAGGATCAAGGACATCCTCAGTAACTTAGTGAGGCCCTCCAAAACCTAGACTCTGTTTCCAAATAAAAAAGAGCTGGACGTGGTGGCGCATGCTTGTAATCCCAGTACTTAGGAAGCTGAGACAAGAGGATCTGGGTTCTCGGCCAGCCTCAGCTACTTAGTGAGGCTCTCCGCAACTTAGTGAGACCCTGTTTCAAAATAAAGAATAAAAAATAGGACTGGGGGTGTAGCTCGGAGGTAGAATGTCCCTGGGTTCAATCACCAGTACCATACACACACACACACACACACACACACACACACACACACACAGAAAGAAAGAAAGAAAAAGAAAAAGGAAGGAAGGAAGGAAGGGAGAAGGAAGGGAAAGGGAAGGAAGGGAGAGAAGAAAGAAAAACACCAGGATGTGTTTTGTTTTGCTCCAGTTTCACAAAATACCTATACTAAATTCACATTTTCAAAAAAGAGGCCACAGTTAAGAAGTTTCAGCAGAAACAAAAAAACAGCCCAGTAACAGTACGGTGCTTTCAAAGAAAAATAATTTAGCATATCAAAGACTAGTCCTCCATCACATCAAAACATTGGGTCATTAAGAAATAAACCGACAGTGGACGCGTTGGCACACACCTGTAATCTCAGTACTTGGGAGGCTGAAACAGGAGGATAGCAGGTTCGAGGATAGCCTCAGCAATGTAGCAAGACTCTCAGCAACCTAGCAAGGCTCTGTTTAAAAAAAAATACAAAGGTTTGGGGGTGTAGCTTGGAGGTAGAATGTCTCTGGGTTCATTCCCTAGTACCCGTCCCTCCCAAAAAAAGAAGAAAAGAAAAGAAAGAAATTGACATGTAGACAAGGCTGCTACTTAAAAAAAAAAAAAAAAATGTTTCTACTCTGTGTTTCTGTGTGGTACTAGGGATTGAACTCAGGACCTTGTACATGCTAGTCAAGCCACTACCACTGAGCTACATTCCCAACTCTATGTTTTTACTCTTAAGTGAACCAATGTATAATCTTGTCAAATTTATAAATATAGAAATGTTGAAGAAGAGCCGGGAGTGGTTGCACATGCTTGTAATCCCAGTACTTGGGAGGCTGAGATAGGAAGATCTGGGTTCGTGGACAGCCTCAGCTATTTAGTGAGGCTCTCCTCAACTTAGTGAGATCCTGTTTCAAAATAAAGGATAAAAAATAGGACTGGAGGTGTAGCTTAGATGTAGAATGGCCCTGGGTTCAATCCCCAGTACCACATACACGTGCGCGCGCACACACACACACAAATGTTGAAGAAGTCCTTTTATGGTGAAAGCTAAAGGTAAAAACATGCTTACATTCCAGTTAATGCATCTTTCCCAGACATGACGGTTTAAACCACTATTACAAGTAGAGATTAAATACTTTTTTTTCTTTGCACTTTCAATTGGATTTTCTTGCTTCTGCTTTTCTATGGTTGAAATTAATCTAAGGAAAACCTACAGGGGGTTGAGTTATAACATTTACCTCTATATGCTTGAAAGAAAATTAAATCTATCATATGTCTAATTTGAAAGGTTATATTAAGCACAATCAGTACCATCCCAGGAGATCAAACAATGAAAATTACTTGTAACCCAGAATCTGTTCACTGAAAGAAAGAACTTAGCCAATAACGACTGTGATTAAACACTAGAATGGACTATAAAAAGAAACTAGTTTAAAACTAATATAAATGTAATTAGCACCAGAGAATGACACTTAGCATAGTGGCAATTGCAGGAGCTTTGGAGCCAGGCAAATATGAGTAAAAACATTCCGGCTCCTAGAACCGTGGCTGAATACTACCATTAAACCAATAAATCTAGTTTTCCTCTTGTTTGTAAAATGGAGATTAATGCTACCTGCTTTCCAGAGTTAAGAAAATTAAGTAAAACAACACACATGAACCTCTTCTAGCACAAAGACTGCTTTATAACTCCTACTCAATAGAAATATTCATTTCTTTGGAAATAAGTATTAAGCATATCTAGCATCCTGTTTGGGGAATCTCTGCTGTATCATTCTATTCCCCACTTCTACTGCCAGCCCTTCTGTGACAGAATGATACAGAAACAAAAGCAAAGTATACTTTAACTTTCTAAAGTTACCCTATCGACCTCTTCCCCATAGCTAAGGAATTTACTTTCTGCTTTGTATTTCTTTGTGTATGTGTGTGTATAGTACTGGGGATGGAACCTCTGAGCTACATTCCCAGCCCTATTTTATTCCTTTATTTTGAAAAAGGGTCTCACTAAGTTGCAGATGGCTTCACTAAGTTGCTGAAGCTGACTACAACCCTGCGATCTTCCTGTTTCAGCCTACCAAGTACTAGTATTACAAGCGTGCACCACCACGTCTGGTTGCTTTGTATTTCTAAAATATACCTTCTCCCCATTGACTCTGGAAAAGCTGTAAGAAGGTTGGCCCAGTTCAGGCAATACATTATGCAACAAATATTTTTTTAATATCAACCATAGAATGAACACTGTTCTAAGCACTAGGAATACATTATGAACAACAGTAACAACTAAGTCCTGAATATTCTAAAAGAGAAGTATGCCACTTTAATAATGTATTTTTAATTATTTTTAATTTAAAGTCCAAGATTCTCTCCTAAAGGTTGTTTTTTTTGTGTATGTTTTTTGTTTTGTTTTTTGCGGCACTGGGGATGGAACCCAGGGGCATTCTACCTTTGAGCTACACCCCCAGTCCTATTTTTTATTCTTTATTTTGAAACAGGGTTTCATTAAGTTGCTGAGGGCCTTGCTGAACTGCTAAGGCTGGCTTCAAACCTGCGATCCTCCCATCTCAGTTTCCCAAATACTGGGATTACAAGCGTGTGCCACCACGCCCTGCTCTAAATGCTGTTTTTCATTTTGCTCAAATTTCATTCAACACTTCTCAGAACTATCTTTAAAATGGCCTGGCCAAGTATTTTTAGAACAATAAAATATTTAAAATCTACTTGAGTGATAACATCCAATTAGATCTTCCTTACTCTAATTATGTAGTTTTTAATGTACCAATGCCGCCAGGTGTGGTGGCCCACACTTGTAATCCCAGTAGTTGGGAGGCTGAGACAATAGTTTTGTGGATTCGAGGTCAGCCTCAGCTACTTAGTGAGGCCCTCCACAACTTAATGAGACCCTGTTTCAAACTAAAGAATAAAAAATAGGACTGGGGGTGGAGCTCAGAGGTAGAATGCCCCTGGGTTCAATCCTCAGTACCACAAAAAAAAAAAAAGTACCAATGCCACTTTTATTATTATTTATTTATTTATTTATTTTTTGCGGTACTGGGGATTGAACTCAGGGGCATTCTACCTCTGAGCTATACCCCCAGCCCTATTTTTTATTTTTGAAATAGGGTCTCACTAAGTTGCAGAGGGCCTCACTAGGTAGCTGAGGCTGGCTGCGAATCTGGATCCACCGGTCTCAGCCTCCTAAATGTTGGGATTACAAGCCCAATGCCACTTTTATAAGAAAAATTTCAAGAGAAAGTAATACCTATCACAGTAGCTAAAAGGTCACTCTTTTGAGCCTTTGTCAAACCAACTTTGCATATCAATTACAATCTTATTTGAAAAGTATTTTATGGTTTCCATTCAAGTTAGTTCTCTCAAGTTTCTCATACTTCAATTTTTCTTTTCTTTTTTTTTTTTGGTACTGCGGATTGAGCCCTCAGACATTCTACCTCTGAGCTACACCCCCAGTCTATTTTTTTAAACCTGTTTCACGAAGCTGCCCAGGCTGGCAGCTGTGATCCTCCTGTCTAAGCCTCACTAGTACTGGAATTATAAGCTTGCACCACCCCACCCAGCCACTTCAATATATTTTCATATCTCTCCTTCACATCAGATTTAAAGTGTGGACTGAGAAAGTAGCTCAGGCCTAGAGCTCTTGCCAAGCATAAATGAGGCCAGCTTTAATCCCCAGCACCACACACACACACAAAAAAAAAACATAAATAAAGTAGATGCTAAATATACTATAAATATTATAAATAACAAAGAATCTATAAATATTGGGTAATCTCTAAATTAATTACTATGTTCTCTGGATAATGTTTTAGATAACTTAAAAAACTAAGAACTCAGCCAGGAGTGATGGCATATGCTTGTAATCCCAGTACTTGGGAGGGTGAGACAGGAGGATCTCACATTCATGACCAGCCTCAGCTACTTAGTGAGGCCCTCGGCAACTTCGTGAGACCTGTTTCAAAATAAAGAATAAAAAATAGGGCTGGGGATATAGCTTAGAGGTAGAATGCCCTTAGGTTCTATCCCCAGTACCACACACACACACACAAAAAAACCCTAAGAACTCAATGCCTGAAAAACTACAAAGATTCAGGAAACTGAAGATAAATACAAGCAAGCCCCTTAAAATAATCAGCACCCAAGCACCTATCCCCAAGACTTAATACTGCTCTTCACAGATCCAAAAAAAAATGCTTGCCAGGCCCTAGGGTTCAGTCCCAGCACCACCAAAAATCATTTATATGCTAATCTCCTATTAAAGTCTAAACAGGTAAGCTTACTAAAAGAAATCTAATGTGTCAAAAATATGAAGTCAAATAAACTAAAATCGTATTTCAGTGATGGAGTTAATATTTCTCATATATTTTCCTAAGTATTTTTCTCAATTATCAATAGTACAAAAACACCCTTTGGTTGAAGTATAAAATAAGACAAAAAATAATAATAATGCTTACTGTCTTAAACTGGAGGAAGTCTTAAAATTTTACATATTCAAAATAACAAAAATCAATTTCTAATATAGTTGGGTAAATAGGATATCAAGGAATCACTCAAGTGATTTACTTTACAAAATATACTGAAAAAAGGTAGTTTTCTCATACAGACTAATGTTTGAGATTTTCTTCTTAATATCCTAACTGTAAGTCTGTATTTAGGCATCAATCTCAAACTGTATGTATGCTTGTGTTTTGTGATGTTGGGTATTGAACCCCGGGGCAGTCTACCTCTGAGGTACACTCCCAACCCTATTTTATTTTGAAAGAGGGTCTCACTAAGTTGCTAAGGCTGGCTTTGAACTTGTGATCTTGTTATCTCAGCCTCCCAAGTACTGGGATTACAAGCATGCACCATCACACCTGGCTTTTAACTTGATTTACATACCATTGTCCTTTGTTATTGATAAATCATTAAAGTATTTTGAGTCTGTGTGTGTGTGAGTGTGTGAGTGTGTGTGTGTGTGTGTGTGTGTGTGTGTGTGTGTGTGTGTATTACTAGAGATTGAATCTACCTCTGAAACTGGATCTTGCTAGGTTGCTGAGAGTCTCACTAAGTTGCTAAGGCTGGTCTCTAACTGACAATCCTCCTGTCTCAGTCTCCCAGGTACTGGGATTACAGATGAGCCACTATGCCCAGCTTTAGTTAATTTTTGAAGACTGAGGATGATGGATGTACTACCCACCTTATCTAATCACTTACTTTCCCTTTTTTTTTTTTTTTTCAGTATTGGGGATTGAACTCAGGGGCGTTCTACCTCCAAGCTATACCCCCAGCCCTATTTTTTATTCTTTTATTTTGAAACCGAGTCTCACTAAGTTGCGGAGTGCCTCACTAGGTAGCTGAGGCTGGCCGCGAACCCGGATCCTCCGGTCTCAGCCTCCCGAATGCTGGGATTACAAGCGTGCGCCACCACGCCCGGCTTACTTTCCCTTTTTAGAGTTACATGTCTGAAAAAAAACAGTTGGGTATGATTAGGGTAGTCTATTGCCATAGAACAAAATGACTCTCCATGTAATACCAACTGACTCACATGAGCTTTTAAAATCCTCACAAGCTCCTATCATTAAACTAACCAGACCAAATAATAATTCATAAACATTAAATACTGGTGATATTAAAGAGTTAACCAAAGAGGGAATTTTTGGTTCCTGATTTAAAGTTCAAGGCTTTCAGTATATCTTCAAGGTGACA
>PVLC010025548.1:0-23442 GCA_004027655.1 Graphiurus murinus | reverse complement strand
CGTACTGGCCTCAAACCCAGGATTCTCCTGTCTCAGCCTCTTTTTTTTTTTTTTGTGGTACTGGGGATTGAACTCAGGGGCTTTCTACCTCCGAGCTATACCCCCAGCCCTATTTTTTATTCTTTATTTTGAAACCGAGTCTCACTAAGTTGCGGAGTGCCTCACTAGGTAGCTGAGGCTGGCCGCGAACCCGGATCCTCCGGTCTCAGCCTCCCGAATGCTGGGATTACAAGCGTGCGCCACCACGCCCGGCTCTGTCTCAGCCTCTTAAGTACTGGAATTATAGGCAATGCACTCTGCTCATAGTTTTTTTTTTTTGGTACTGGGATTGACTTAGTGGCATTCTACCTCTGAGCTTCACCCCAGCCTTTTTTTTTTTTTTTCATTTTGGGGCATTGGGAATTGAACCCAGGGACATTCTACCTCTGAGCTATACCCCCAGCTCATTTTTATTTTTTATTTGGAAACAAGGTCTAAGTTCCTGAGGCTGGCCACAAACCTGTGATCCTCCTGTCTCAGCCTCTCAAGTACTGAGATTACAGGTATGCACCACTACAGACACCCAGCTACTTTTTAAAATTTTCTATTTTGATACAGGGTCCACTAAGTTGCTGAGAGTCTACTACTTGCTGAGCTAGCCTCGAACCTGCAAGTCTCCTGTCCCAGTCTCCCAAGTACTAGGATTATAGTCATGCATCACTGCACCCAGCTTTGTATGGTCTTTTTGAATCCTGGGCCTGGAATATGCTCTATAGCTAAGCTAACCCCCAGGCATCTGTTTTGTGATTCTCCTGCACGCTCAAGTCTAAGAAGTACTAGAGTTGAGATGCACAGTGGTTTCCCTATAACTCCTTGAACTGTGAAGTTCTGGGAGTCCAACCCAAGTTTATGGATGGCAAATATAACCCATAAAGATAAGGGCCAAGGGGCTGGGGACAGGGAAGTGGAGGAGTCTCCTTTACCTTCCAGGTCATCGATGGTTTTCTCCAACTTTGCCACAGACCTTTCAGCAAACTCTGCTCGGGTCTCCGCCTGGAAATAAAGGTGGAATGGGGCACATGGCAAAGAGTTAAGCCCTCCCAGAGAGCCTCGCTGAAGTCAACCTTTCCTCCCATCCCTATCCCCAAATTCCCTGCTACAGGCAGTCTCAGGCAGGGTGGCCTGAAGGGAGGCTGGGAGCTGGAAGAGGGCTCTTACCTCCTTCAGCTTCTCCTCCAGCAGTTTGATCTCCTCTTCATATTTGTCTTCTTTGGTGGAATACTTTTAGGGACATACAAACACCATCAGTAAATTGCCTTCTGGAGTCCTTCGCTCCTCTGCTGAGCCCTCAGGCTCCTCTGACCTTGCCTCTGTTGAGTACCCAGCCCTCCCTGCCTGGACCCTCACCTCCCTCCCCTGCAGGACCCGGCCTCACTGCCCTCTACCTTGTCCGCTTGGGCCTCCAGGGATTTCAAGTTGTTGGTAACAATTTTCAGCTCCTCCTCTAGGTCCCCACATTTACTGCAGGGGTGTGTGGTGGGGTGGGGTGTGCGGGTACAGTGAGACGAGGCAGTGGGAATGGCACAGTGAGGGAAGGGTGGAGGAGAGAAGAGAAGAGCCAAGTGGTGAGAGTGATAGCAGGCAGAGCTTGGAAGCCCAGGCCCTTCCCGACCCCCGGCAGCTGAGAGAGAGCAGCCTGAGATGCTGAGATGGGAGGGGAAGGTGAGCTGAGAAAAGGCGCCATTGCCCAGAAAGGTCCAGAGAGGCCACTACCTCCTCCTCTGAGGCCATCAGGGACTTGAGGGCCTGGTCCATAGTTCGAAGTTCTTCCTCCAGCTGCCTGGCTCGGCTGGGGGCAGCACGCAGGGGTCAGAAAACAGGACTTTCTCTTGGGCCCCAGGCCCAGGAAACTACCTGCCCTCGTGTAGGGTGCCCACAGCTGCTGGCTGGGGCCGAGTTCCACTGGACACCCCAGGGCACCCTTACCTCTCGGCCACCTCAGCCCTCTCTTCTGAGCGCTCCAGCTCTCCCTCCAGGATCACCAGCTTCCTGGCCACCTGGGGTGGGGGGAGAGGGGAGAGTAGGTCGGTGGTGACTGATGGGTGGGGGGAGGAGTTTGGGAGTGGGAAAGAGCTGGGGCAGGGCTGTCACCTCCTCATATTTGCGGTCTGAATCCTCAGCAATGTGCTTGGCCTCCTTCAGCTGCATCTCCTGCAGCTCCATCTTTTCCTCATCCTTCATGGCCCGGTTCTCGATGACCTTCATTCCTCTGAGAGGCAGGGAGAGGGGTGAGTGTGGGGTCAGCAATCAGCAGAGATAGGCTCCCTCCCCCAGCACTGACCCTCCCCCAGGGCCCCTGTCCACCTCTCGCTCTCATCCGCTGCTTTCTCGGCCTCCTCCAGCTTCTGCAGGGCTGTGGCCAGGCGCTCCTGTGCCCGATCCAGCTCCTCCTCTACCAGCTGGATGCGGCGGTTCAGAGAGGCTACATCTGCCTCAGCCTGTGGGTCAGAGGTCAGAGGTCAAAAAGGCATAGTCTGCCTTGGATGAGGGTCAGACAGGCTCCAGAGGATGGTAAGATTCTTTTCAGAAAGAACCTAGGTTTCCTGGCTTCTAGACTTTCAACTTGTTCGTTCCCCAACCATCTTCTGTTCAGACCCTGCGCTCCAGCCAAAAACCCATTCCTTGACAAGCTCCATTCTTCTGCTATGGGGCCTCTTCTGGCATTGTGTATAGTTAGTCTCCTGATGGCTGGTCCTTCTGTCCCCCTTGAGAGCCCTGGGAATGCTGAAACCAGGTCTGAGGTAGCCCAGATTCCTCCAAAGTTCTAGAGCCTGGCCAGGATCAGTCCAATCAGACTTCACTGCTGCTAAAAACAGCCAATCACAGGACTAAACTCAATGATGTCACCAGTTGTCAGACAGACTCCCAGCAAAGGACCTAAGATGCAAACCCTGCCCGTAAGGGACATCCATGGCTATGGCAAGAGGCTCGCTGCCAAGGCCAGGAGACAACTAGGGACAGCACAAGTGATGGATACTCAGCCCCTGCTCTTGGAATATGGAAGAAAAACTTTAGAGGTTTTGGAGAAGGTCCAACTGAGGATACCCTGAGAAAAAGAAGTAAGAACAAGGAGGGCCCTCCTGAAGAAAACCAGAGAGCAGTGTGGTTTGGTGTTCAGAGCCCAGCTCTGACTCAGACTGTGGGTCAGCCACAGCTCACCCACTCAACACTTGTGGGACCTTGGGCAACTTACTTAGTCTCTCTAAGCCTGTTTCCTCTTTCATAAGCTGTTGTTAACAATCACAGCTCCTTCTTCGGGCTGTTCTGAGATAACATGGTGCTTCTAACTCTGGGAGGCTCATAAAACTAAAAAGGTTCCCTAATTTTAGGCTAGACCCACTGAATTGAGATCTCCAGAGTAGCTGCGTGGGAATCTTATCTTTCCTTCATTTTTTTAAAGCTCCCAAGGGATTCTAGTGATAAGCCAAGTTTGGGAAATAGTGAAATAACACTTAAATAACACAAAAAACACTTGAGCACATTGCCTGCATAAGAGTATATCCTGTAAATGTTAGATTATTCCTATTACTCTTAAAGACAAAGACATACAGAGACCTCCATAGAGTTTTAGGATTGGAAAGAAGAAAGGACCAGCATAGGGAGAAGAGTGAGTGGAGGGGAGGAGCTGTGGCCACACTGGGGGCAGAAGGCATAGAAGGTAGGCCCTGCAGGAAGAACACAGTACCATATATAGAAAGTGGACCATGGCTTGTCCTTCAGGTGCTCAGGCACCTGGAGCTTGGCCACCTAGAGTGACAGAGCCCATCATGGGCATGGAGCCCGGTGACTCAGTGTGGAAAGATTCTAGGGACATCACTGGTGTTGGGAAGACTCTACGGGACTGCTCTAGGGAGAAGAGACTCCATAAAAGGAAAACTCTTCATGGTGGAGGGGTGTCAAAGGACTGCAAAGTTTGGGAAGTCCTGGGGTCCTCATCACAGGATTAACTTTTGCCATTTCCCTGTCCTCAAGCTCTTCCAAGTTACAGATGCTGGCTGCTCTCTAACCACAGGATGGTCACTACTGTCCCCACTGGACAACTGGAAGAGAGAAGGGATAAACTGAGGGACCAGGTAAGCTGACTGCTGTGCTCAATGTCACACAGTAAATCTGGGAAGTGTTTACTATCTACTTCTGGCACTGCCGTCCTGCTTCCCAGCTCTGTCCCTGCCTCCTCCCCCCACCTCCAGCCCCCACCCAGCTCCTTGGGTTTCCAGTCCTGCCTCCAGCTGCACTGGGCCTTGGTTATTTATAGAGTGTCAGATGCCCAGGGTCATCTTTGCTAGCAGCTGCAGGTCAGTTCCCTCCCAAGTGCCAGGACTGGTGGAGAACCAAAACTGGAGGCTGGAGGTCAAAGAGGCTCAACCCCCAGAGCTGGAGAACATGGAGAATGACTGACAGAGACAGGAATGTCATCTCTGATGTTCGGACCATGCTGTATGCTAATTCCCCCATACATCCTACTCACATGCTCATCTTTAAAGCAATCCACAGCAGAAGGCAGATGGGGAGACTGAGGCACAGAATGGTAAGAGTACTGGATCCAAAGTCATATGGTTATTCTCCCATCATAAGGTGGGAGTTGGGAATAGGTAAGATGTAGAGAAGTCTGGATGAGATTGTGGTAAAGGACTTGCCAAGGTAGTAGCTGCTCTGGCATCTGTGGCCCTGTCCCTCTGCCCTGTAGCCTGGCCAGGTCTCAAGGCTGACAGCTTAATGAGGGAAAATGAGGAGCCCTTAGAACCTGAGCTGGGGCCCCAGGGCACAGCAGGGCTGCTGGAGCCAGAGGTCAAGGCCAGGGAATTTCTAATGGCCTTTCAGGAGTGTAACTCAAGTCAGGACCCCATTTTTGGGTCTTTCCCTCCCTTCTCCTGCCCACTAGCATCTCAGACTCCCACTCCCACCCCCAAATGTAGCTGCATTTCCCCTCTCCATTTTCAGCAAGAGGATTAATTGATGTAGACTGTAAATTCTCACCCCCACCTCCACGATGACTCACTGCTGGATCACTGTACTTTCCAAAAGCTGGAACCCAGTAGAGTTACAAGGCCAAGTCCTGGGGGGAAGTGGTAGGTGGTTTTGATTTATCCACTGTCTTGGATTATTTGTGTAAACCTGCCTCGCTGGGGTTACAGAGAGGAAACCATTTCTTTCCTGGTGCTGGGGAGATCTAGGTGCCCCTCTCCCCGCATTCCCATGCCTAGCTCCCTCCCCAGTGCATTAAGGTCTCCCAAGTCCCCCAACTCCACACTCACGTCAGTGGCCTTCTTCTCGGCCTGCTCCAGTTTCTCCTGGGCATCCTTCACTGATTCAGAATACTTTTCCACCTCATCCTCTGTCCCCTTCAGCTTCTTCTGGAGGGCCTGCTGCTCCTCTTCCAGCTGTGAGAGAGGGGACTCTGTCAGCCAGGCCCGGGATGAGGGCCCTGGCCCACCAAGGAGGAAGGGTTGTGTGTGTGTGTGGGGGGGGGGGGGATACTAAGAGATATTTGAAGGCTGTTGGGAGAAAGAAGGATAACAGAGGAGAGATGGTCCATTCAGGGGAATTGTGAGGAGCTAGTGAAGGCAGGGGGTAAATGTCAGATCCCAAGAGACAGGACCCATCACTGTCCTGCAGGAGTAGGAGTGGAAACCCGGGTACACAGGTTCCCAGGATGTGGTTGGTGAGAGGAAGTGTGGGTCCTGTTAGATCCCTGAAGGTCCTGTGAAGCACCAGGCGCCATACTGGGTGGGAAATAGCCTTAGGGAGCAGGCCCAAGGTTGGGGGCCCAGGGCAGGGACCCACCCCACCCCACCCTTGATGGGGGGGACGGGAGGCTGTGCTGGGCGCGAAGGGCCCCCACCTGCTTGCAGCGGTCTTCAGCTTGCTTTTTGTCTGCTTCGGCCTGTTCGGCACGATCAATGGCATTCTCCTTGTCCAGCTTTAGCATCTGCATCTTCTTCTTGATGGCGTCCATGGCTGCGGTGGGGGGTGGGTTGACTGGGCCGGCTGCGAGGACTCGAGAACTCGGCTCACGGGTGCCGGGTGAGGAGGACCGAACCGGACTGGGATGTCCCAGCGGCGCGGACGCCTAAAAGGCGGGGAGGGACCAGGCGGAGCCGGGGACCAAGACCCTCCCCCACCGCGTCCCAAACCTTGTAGGGGCAGAAGCATGGCCCGGCTGGGGGGCGCGGCCACGTCCAGTGCCCACACCCTCAGGACCGCCCCCTGGGTCCCGCCCCGGACTCCCCGCCTCCCAGCCAGCCGTCGGAAGGGAAAGTAGCCCGTCGTGGGCTGTAAAAACCCTGGCGCTGTGCAGGGGAGGGGAGGGGAGCCTCGGGCTGGGGGCTCCGAGCCTTCTCTGAGTGACAGCTGGGCCCGGTGGCAGCTGCGGCTGGGGCCCCTGGGGCTATTTCGGGGCGTGAGCTCACGCCAGCTGCCCGGGCACAGGGACCCGGGCGCTCCCCCCTCAGCTGCGCAGCCGCCGACCTTAATTTAGAAGTTTCCTGTAAATCCCCCCGGATTAAATGTCTCTCGGGAGGCGGAGCTCCTCCGCGCCTCGAGTGCCTCAGTTTACCCTGAGTCCCAAACTATACAGGTTTGGGTTACCGACGTGGAGATGGTAGTAGAGCTTGGGGAAACTGAGGCAGGAGACGTGCCCACAGCCCGGATCACAGTGTGGAAAGCGCCTGACCTGCCCTCCCCCCAGGGCCGGCCAGGTCTCTCTCCCCCTGGAGTCTCCTCCCAGGCCCCGGAGCCAAGGCCCCTCCTTTGCATGCTCCGGGCGGCGGAGACTCGGCCTCTCGCCCCTCCGCCCCGCCCCCTACGTGCCCCGCATATTTTCCACGCGGCTGCGGCGGGGCTGGACGGGGCACGCTCCCCGCCCCACGCCCACCCGCGACAGGTCCCTCCCCGGCCCCGGGGCCGTCCTCCCCCATCCCCGACGTCGCCTCTCCCTCTTCCCCCCGCGCTCCCTTCCCTCCTCCCCGCGGACTCTGCTGTCTTCCCCAGTGGGCCAACTTTACGCCGAAATTTCTTTTCTGCCCTTTTTTGGGATGTTTCCTCGCAAGGAGGCGGGGCCGGGCCGGGCCGGGGCGGAGAAGGCTGGGGGCGAGGGGAAGCATTCTGGAGCTGCGGGCGGTGAGGTGCCGGCTCAGACCCAGGCAGCAAGAAACACGTCCCGGGCCAGGTCCTAGGTCTGGATCTGGGCGCGCGGCGCACGGCATTTGTTTTCGGTTTCCTCGGGGTGGGGTGGGGTGGGGTCCGGGGAGAGGAAGTGGAAAGGGGCCCGGGAGGAGGGGGCCAGGCGAGGCGAGGCGGGGGAAGCCCTGGGGGAGCGGTTCGCTGGCTTGGGTTTTGAGGGCCGGCCAGGGGCCGTGGGAACCTTGGGCAGAAGGCCCGCGGAAATGCGTTCAGATGTGCGTCGCTGCCTAGTTAGTAGATGTGGAACAGACTAGACCTGACCCCGCAGTGTTCGCTGACCCGTTGCCCTGTGCTCCCCCAAGTCCTCATCCATCCGGTAGCCTCTGCTAGGCCCCTGGAGTTATCAGGACCTCCCTGTCCTTCCCTCTCACATCCACTCATCTTGGAGATTCTGTTTCCTACAAATTTGATTCCTTCTCGAAGTTGCCTCTGAGCTTGTCCTGCACGGCTCCTTGTGTCGCCTCCAACCTGAGTCTGTTGTGGTCTTGTTCCTAGTTCCCCAACTCATTCTATGATTCAACTATCCCCTGGACATTGCAACCAAAGATCTTTTAAAAAGCTAATTCGGAGTTGGGCCTGGTGGGGAACACCTGTAGTACTTGGGAGGCTGAGACAGGAGGATCCCAGGTTCACAGCCAGCCTTAGCAACTTAGTGAGACCCTATTTCAAAATAAAATTAAAATAGGGTTGGGGGTGTTGCTCAGATGTACAATGCCCCTGGGTTCCCTCCCCAGTATCACTCACACACACACACACACACACACACACACACACACACACACACACGCTAATTCGGATAGGATCTAAAATCCTCCAAATCCCCTCCCTCCTCCCTCCCACGTTTGAAGATTTACAAATCCACATTTCTTAATATGGTATAGAAGGCCCTTTGTTTGGGCCCCTGCCTGCCTCACTAGCCTCATCTCTCATTCCCAACCTCACCCCTAGTGCTCACACTTGGACTTCATGCTGCTTTCAGACGGAGCTGTGCCCAGGAGCTGGAAATAGCCATATCTTTCTGAAAGCTTCCACATCTTACATATTCTGTTTCCTTTCCCTAAAACACCCTTCCCCTAGGTTGATTCCTGGTATCCTTTAAGACTCAGATTGAGTGTCAGCTTTTCTGGGAAGCCTTCCATGGCCACTTCCCCTCCTCACCACCTTCACCTAATGGGTGCTTGTTCCTGGTCCAGGCGCCTGTGATTCTCATTTTAGTCCCATGTTCGGACTTGTACATGTTCGTCCCCACCCCTTGTCCAGGAGACCTCCAGAAGGAGACTATTGTTTTCAATTCTGAATCCTCAGTGGCTAGCTAGCACAGCACCAGGTTTAGAGTGGCACTTGATAAACATTTGGCAGATGAGGGTTTTACATACTAGGTTCTGGGTACACAAACACACTACTATGGTGTGGATCTAGAGGAGCTCATAGTCTAGTGCTGCAGTTCTGAAATTTGCTAGTCTTAGAAACCCTGCACTAATTTATGTGTGTGTCGGGGGGGTACTGGGGATTGAACTGAGGGGCGTTTAGCTCTAGCCCTTTTTATTTTATTTATATATTTATATATATTTATTTATTTTGTGGTACTGGGAATTGAACTCAGGGGCATTCTACCTCCGACTTATACCCCAGCCCTATTTTTTATTCTTTATTTTGAAACAGGGTCTCACTAAGTTGCGGGGTGCCTCACTAGGTAGCTGAGGCTGGCTGCGAACTAGGATCCTCCACTCTCTAAAAAAATTTTTTTTTTTCCGCAGTACTGGGGATTGAACCCAGGGGCATTCTACCTCCGAGCTACACCCCCCAGTCCTATTTTTTATTCTTTATTTTGAAACAGTGTCTCACTAAGTTGCGGAGGGCCTCACTAAATAGCTGAGGCTGGCCGTGAACCCTGATCCTCTGGTCTCAGCCTCCCAAGTACTGGGACTACAAGTGAGCGCCACCACACCTGGCTCCTTTTTAAAATTTTTTGAGCTGGGCATAGTGGCGCATGCTTGTAATCCCAGTACTCCGGAGGCTGAGACCAGAGGGTCACAGGTTCGCTGCCAGCCTCAGCTACTTAGTGAGGCCCTCTGCAACTTAGTGAGACCCTATTTCAAAATAAAGAATAAAAAATCCACTGAGGGTGGAGCTTGGAGGTAGAATGCCCCTGGGTTCAATCCTGAGTACCACAAAAAATAAATTTTTTGTTTTGAAGAAGTCTCATTAGGTTGAGTCTCACTACATTGCTGAGGCTGTCCTTGAACCTGCAGTCCTCCTATCTCAGCCCCCCAAGTACTGGGATTACAGGCATGTCCCACCACTCCCCAGTTTAGTATCTAGTTTAATAGAGGATAACTAGATTCTCAAAATCCCAAATCCTGGGATTACAAGTGTGTGCCACCACACCCAGCTATTATTTTTTTGAAACAGGGTCTTACCTAGTTGCTGAGGCTGGCCAAGAACCTGTCTTAGCCTCCCAAGTACTAGGATTACAGTCATGTGCTAGCATGCCTGGCCACATGGTAGTGTTTTGTTTTTCATTATTGGGGATTGAACCCAGGGGCGTTCTACCTCTGAACTACACTCCCAGCCCCCCCTTTTTTTTTCCTGTTTTTTTTTTTTTTTTGCAGTACTAGGGATTGAACTCAGGGGCATTCTACCTCGGAGCTACACCCCCAGTCCTATTTTTTATTCTTTCTTTTGAAACAGTGTCTCAGTAAGTTGCAGAGGGCCTCACTAAGTTGCTGAGGCTGACCAAGAACCTGTGATCTTCCTGCCTCAGCCTCCCAAGTACTGTGATTACAAGCATGTACCAGCATGCCTGGCTCACATGGTAGTTTTTTAAGGATTAGTTGCAATGTGGACTTTGAAACAATATCATCACCCCCACCCCTGCTTTTTGTGGTACTGGGATAGGCAAGTGCTCTACCAGTGAGATACATTCCCAGCCCTTTAAAAAATTATTTACTTAGCTGGGCGTGGTGGCGCATGCTTGTAATCCCCGTACTTGGGAGGCTGAGGCAGGAGGATGTGGGTTCATGACTAGCTTCAGCTACTTAGTGAGGCCCTCTGCAACTTAGTGAGACCCTGTTTCAAAATAAAGACTAAAAATAGGGCTGGGGATATTAGCTTGGAGGTAGAATGACCCTGGGTTCAATCCCCAGTACTGAAAAAAAAAATTATTTATGTACTAGGGACTGAACCCATGGGTGCTCTACCACTGAGACACTGAGTTATACCCCTAGCCTTTTTATGTTTTTTTTTTTCTTTTCTTTTCATTTTGAAACAGGCTGTATGTTGCAGAGGTTGGCCAGGAACTTTCTATCATCCTGCCTTAGCTCCCTGAGTCACTGGGATTAAAGGTGTGTGCCACCACACCCAGCTTCAGTGACCTCTTTAATTTTTAAATTTTTTTCAGTGGCCTTTTTTTGTACTATGCTACATGAAAATCCTTTGATCTGTATTGCACCTTGATTGGCTTTTACTTGGGCATAATTTTGTATCATCATACATTGGTCATTTGGGAATATTGATTCACTGAGCTGTGCATATCTTCCAGATGTTGATATATTTCATGATACTGTACCTTACCTCCAGGCAGCCCATTCCTTAACATCATGATTGGTTTCAAATGAAAGTCTTTAAATTTAAAATTTTGGGAAGCTGCGAAACTCATGGTGGGAGATACATGTTTTCCAAAATGTCAATTTTCACTTGAAAGCTCAAATTGTATAATTGGCAATAAATACTATCAGATTTTTCCCTGAAGCAATTCAGTTCCTTTTGAAAAGAAGCCTATCAGATACCCAAGTCTGAGAACCATTTGCCTATCAGATATTCTTTCAAGTAAATGTGGTGTTCTTTGAAAAAAGCAGCTAGTTTGGTTCAAAGAATGGTCTAAGTGCTTTCTATAGGAAAGCCACTTTGGTATGCCACAGAAGTACTTTATGCCTACTTCTCAGTTCATCAAACAGATTATTAAAAAGAAATTTTGCTCAAGGATTAAGATTTAACAAAATTAGCCAGGCATGGTGGCTAATTACATCTGTAATCCCAGTTCTTGGGATGCTAAGACAGGAGAATCACAGGTTCAAGGCCAGCCTCAGTGACTCAGTGAGACCCTCAACAACTTAGTGAGATTCTGTTTCAAAATAAAATATAAAATAGGACTGAGGGTGTAGCTCAGAAGTAGAGTGTCCCTGGGTTCAATCTCCAGTAAAACACACAAAGAAAGAAAGAACGAATGAACAGGAGTATAGCTCAGAGATAGAATGCCACTAGGTTCAATTCCCAATACCAAAAAAACAAAAACAAAAAAAGCAAAACAAAACAAAGAACTACCCCAAAATCAAGATTTAATAAAATTAATCTTTTTTAAATGATATTTCAGATTGAACCTCCAGGCACTCTACCACTGAGTTGCATCAGTATCCCTTTTTATTTTGAGAGAAAGTCTTGATAAATTGCTGAGGATGGCCTTGAACTTGGGATCCTTACTTCAGCCTCTACAGTAGCTGGGATAATAGGCATCAGCCACCATGCATGACAAAAATTAATCATTTTTATATTTGATCAAGGATTTTGTTTGTTTGTTTTTGTTTGGTACTGGGGATTGAACCCAGGGGCATTCTACTTCCGAGCCACACCCCCAGTCCTATTTTTTATTCTTTATTTTGAAACAGGGTCTAAGTTGCAGAGGGCCTAAGTAGCTGAGGCTGGCCGAAAACCTGTGATCCTCTTGTCTCAGCCTCTCAAGTACTGGGATTACAAGCGTGTGCCACCACGGCCAGCCAAGGATATTCTTAAGTGAAGCTGGCATTTATTTCTTAAATTACTAATACATGGTTGTGAAGAATATGATGATTAGTATGGTTTGGGGCCACCCCTGATTTTTGCTCTTTTACCCACCGTTGTATTTGCACTGTCAGCACAAACATTGACACTGAGAAAATTGGTATCTTATTATGAAAATAATTTTGACTTCTGGGCCCTGAAAGGGTCTTGGGGACCACAGAGATGTGAGGGCCACTGTGAAGACCTGCTAATCTAATGGTGTTAAAGCCCTTCCCTGAAGGCTCCCAAGCTATCACCAGTGAGAAGTATGTGACTGGTCACAGTTCCTGAGGCCATGAGGAGGAAGTGGCAGCAGGAGTGAGCAGCTGTCCTGGGCTCATAGCTGGAGTCAAGTCTGGACTATGCCTTGTTGGGGAGGTTGTAGAAGGGATTTGATCGCTGAGGTCCTCAACTCACGATCTTATGACACTGAATCTGGGGTTTGGGGACCACAGCAGTATGTACTGGAGTTACCAGTCTGTGCGTCAGAGAAGTGATAATACATCTCAATTTTCCAGTGCTTAGCAAGGGCATGGCTTAGTAAATATTGAATAAATGAATCACAGGTGAGAGAAGTGTTAGTAGGAAGTTGGCACTCTCCCTAATGGGCTGCCTGGGGGTGGGGGGAAACGACAAATATTTCCATCTACTTTATTTTATTGCAATACTGGGGATTGAACCCCTGTGGGTGTTCTACCTCCGAGCTACATCCCCAGCCCTTTTTATTTTTGAAACAGGGTCTCACTAGGTTGCTCAGAGTCTCACTAAATTGCTGAGATTACAGGCATGCACCACCACACTCAGTTCTATCCATTTTATTCATTTATTTTAAACAATACTACTTATTTTGTGGTACTGGGGATTTAATCCAGGGGCATTTTACCTCTGAGCTATACCCTCAGATCTATTTTCATTTTGAAAAAGGGTCTTACTAGGTTGCTGGGAGCCTCACTAAGTTGCTGAGGATGGTTTCAAACCTGTGATCCTCTTATCTTAGCCTCCCAAATACTGGGATTACAGGCATGTGCCACCATGCCTGGCTCCATCTACTTGAAACTTACTCTGGGTGTGAGTAGGTGTTAGGTGCCCACAGCAGTAGCAGATGGGTGGTATCTGTGCTCTGCCTGGAAGGAGAAGTATTGTGGAAATACCAGGGAGCAGGGTTGGCTAAAGAATCATGCCTGAAGCCAGGTGTGGTGGTACACACTTGTAATCCCAGTACTTGGGAGGCTGAGACAGGATCACAGGTTTGTGGCCCGCCTCAGCTACTTATTGAGGCTCTCTGCAACTCAGTAGTGAGACCCTGTTTCAAAATAAAGAAAAAAAAAATAGGGCTAGGGGTGGGGTAGCTTGGAGGTAGAATGCCCCTGGGTTCAATCCCTAGTACCGGGGGAAAAAAAAAAGAATCATGCACGAAAATAGCAGCCAACTCAAGAGGACTTCCAGAGAGTCCACCAAGTGTGGGCAAAGGGGTGAATGCAGAAGGAAGTGGAAGCACACAGCACCTACCTCCTGACCTCCCACCTCCAGTCACAGAACCTTCAGATTAGCCTGGCACCTGTCTGGCCACTAGAGGAGCTGTGCCCCTCCACCTATGAAGTCCCAAATCTGGGCCACACCCCACACCCTTTTCCTCTAGCATGGTTCCACACTGGCGCACCCCAACCAAATCAATAGAAGTGCCACTCCAGAAAGCCTCGGGTTGGATTTTTTTGCTTGCTAGCCACTTTTACCAATTCTGCGACCATAATTCTCTTAGGCTTAGAGATTTTTTATAGGCTTATTATTTTTAGCAAAATTCAGTTACGGGCTAGATCTGTTCATGTACTCTGAAATTATAAAGAACAAAGTGTCCTGGAAGTCGGAGCAGTGGCAGCTGCTGTCCCATTGAAAGAATGACACTTGGTGAAGATTAGGTGTGGGCTAGTGAGGCAGAGACAATAGCACTATGACTTCTCAGGCATGGCTTACCGATTAGGATGATTTTAGGAATCTAAGTGTAAGGAGGAAAAAGGGGAGATTGCTCCAATCTCCCCTGCTCCTACTTCAAGCATACCAAGCTGGGTGACAGTAGCATGTTCTCTCTCACTGCCAGGGGAGGAATCTCGAATCCCCTCATGAAGCCAGGCAGTGGTTGTAGGTAGAATCACCTTTATTGGAGCATGACCTGTTTGGGGCTTACAACTCTGCAGCCCCATAGATAGCTGGGGTTGGGGAGAGATAGTATCAAAAAAGAATGAGTGGAGCTGATGAGGCCGTGGGGACTGGCTGGAAGCCGCTGCAGGGTGGAGCGGGCTGGGGCCCTGGCAGGTTCAGACTGAGGTACAGCAGCGTTAATAATACTCTTGGAGCGTTAATACTCTGGGAAGGGGCAGGCACTTAGGGGCCCTAGGGCATGAAGGCACTTGGAGTTGGGGATGGGACGGGGGATGTGCGGTGGGACTGGGCAGAACCAGGCCCGGGGTTTGGCAGGCACTTTGGGGAGTGCTGGGGTTGGGCAGGTTGGGCCCTGACAGCCCAGAAGGCTTTGGTAGTGGCAGGCACAGTCTCTGGGCTGGGTCTGCATAAATAGAAGCAGTTTCCCTAGTGCTCATCTCGAAGCTCTGAGGGCAGGAACTTGTACTGCTGCTGCCGGATCTGGGCCAGCTTCTTGCGCGCCTCCTCCAGCTCCCGTTCCTTCCGAAGCATCTCTTCTTGTGCTGCAATGATCTGAGGGACAGAGGGGCGACTCAACTCCGTGAGCATGTGCATTAGGGGCGGGGTGGGTGGGGCAGCATGGGCAATGACTGCCCTCCTGGCAGTGTCCCTAGAGTGGCTCACCTGGGCAATGCCCCCGACCATCTTCTCCTTCACCACCACTGTCTCATTCTCCTGGTCTTCAAAGGCTGCAGCCTTCTGGGCGGCCTTCACCAGGTTGTCTGAGGCTCGCTTCACTGCGTTGCCAGCAGCCTGCACAAGGAGAAAGCAGCATGAATTGAGAACTCAGGTAGGGGCCCAGCTGAGAGAGTCCCTCGACTCCCTTATAGAAATGTGCATCTCTGGAGTGACAGTGTAAAGTAGTACAGCCTAAGGGACAATGGCATGGGTCAGGGTTCCTCACCTGAAGCCGTTTCATTGCCTCCGAGTCCTGGTCAGCCTTGACCTTACAGGCCACTAGGAGCTGGGCTGTGGAGGCAGCTACCTGCTTGGCGGAGGAGATGAGCTTCTCCTGGCTGGCGTGGCCTTGGACAGCTGCATTGGCTGCCTCACACAGGTTGTTGGTGGCTGCTGCAACCATCCGGGCCTAAAGCAGGGAGAGTTGGATTAAAGTTGGCTTCTTGAGCCGGGCGTAGTGGCGCACAATTATAATCCCAGTACTTGGGAGGCTGAGACAGGAAGATCTCGGGTTCTCGGGCAGGCTCAGCTACTTAGTGAGGCCCTCCACAATTTAGTGAGACCCTGTTTCATAATCAAAAATAGGGCTGGGAGTGTAGCTCGGAGGTAGAATGCCCCTGGGCTCAATCCCCAGCACCACACACACACAAAAATAGTCAGCTTTGTGCCCAGGGCCCTCCCCCCTGCAGCCTTCTCAAGTCTCCCAAACTCAGAGAGAACTACTGGGTGTTGTATACTCACAGCAGAAATGAGGCCCTGGGACCACTGTCCATCGTCCAGTGCGTTGGCTGGAATGGCGCCCACCTGTGGAGGAAGGAGAAGTGCCACCTAGACCTATGCTCACTTTCAAATCCTCTAGGCTGAGGTGGGTGTGGACAACAAAACTGCCGCCTGGTGCCCATTCTTCTGCATGTTTAACTACTCACCTTCCCTTGGGCCACCAGTTCCCTCTGGGCAGCTGATGCAGCCTTTACCAGCGCACTGGTGGCTGCTGCAATGGACTTGGCAGCTTCCAGTATTTGCTCCTCAAAGTTCAAGGACTCATCTGCTTCCTGCAGGGTCATGGGTTTCAGAGAGAAGTGTAAAGTCAGAGAGGGGACAGAAGGCGGAGACCTTCTGACATTATGAGAGTGGGAGGTGAGGGCGCAGGACTGACCTTGGGTTTGGCCCGGGGCTTCAGTTGCTCTAGCTTTTTGGCTGCAGCCTCAATGGCGGCTGCAGCTCCCAGGAGTTCATTCTCAGCAATGACTGTGGGGTCCTCTGGGTCCACCCACTCTGTTCCTAGTAGGATGAAGAGGGAAAAAGAAGGCTAGGGCAAAGCAGGGAGGTCAGAAGCACTGGGAAACTCGGTTAGTATCACCAAGTACTGGACTATGGGCAGAGGCTCGCTCAGATTCATCTAACCAGGAAGCAGAGACCACAGCACTACAAGGCTTTCCTTTCCCTCCCAGCTCTTGGTCACTCTCACCCTTCATGGCCTCGGCAGCCTGGATGAGCTCAGTGACTGAACCGGCCACCCGCTTTGAGTGTCCTGTCAACTGCTGCTTCAGTTCTGGGTTTGGCTTCTGCAGGGTCTGAGGAAGTGGAGGGCAGGGAACAAAGAGCATCAGACACTAAGTTCTGCCTTGATCTATGAAACCGGGCAGACCATGCCCTAGACCCCATCCCTACAGCACTCCACAGCACAGCCTCCACCACCACGCCGCCTATCCAGGTACACTCCGTGCATCATGCTGCACACACGGGGGAGAGCGGGCTGTGTCACTCACCGGCTGACAAGGAGCAAGGAGAATGATGAAATGAAAAGAAGAAATGACGCAGACAGAGAAGGAGGAGGTCAAGGGAGAAGAGAGGAGACAAGAAAAGAGGAAGAGGTGAACAGGAGAAGCAAAGACAATAAGAACTAGAGGACCAAAGGGAAAGGGGGACTTGGAAACAAGATCAGATCTGGGAAATAGGAGGGGACTTGAGAGAAAAATGAGAGAGCTGGGTCTGAGCCTTTTGGCAAGAAGACTGTAGTCAAGGAGGCTGAGATGAGAAGCCAAGAAAGCCCTCCTTACCAGCAGCACATGGTCCAGCAATTCCAGGTAGCCACTGGCACATTCTCGGCCATAGCGCAGGGCTCGAAGCCGTACTTCGGGGGCCACTTCTGGGTGGAAAGCTGCTTCCTGTCCCCAGAGTACTATGTTAGCTTTAGGATATGAAAGAGATCCAGGCCTCCCGAATCCCTGCAGTCTCACTGCCTCATGTTCATGCCTTACTCCTCGCATGCCTACCTTGCAGGCCCGGAGCATGTCTGCAATAGCACGGCGGCTCAGGTTGGCTGTGGCGATGACGTCTTCCTGGCGACAGGAATTGCCAGCAGCAACAGCTTTGGCTGTTGCCATGGTAATACCCTTGGTCATTCGAATGAAATCTTCTGGGGTAGAGGTCTTGGCAGGTGGTTCTGGGGAACAGAAAACCTGTTGGGACAGAGTAAGAAGAAAGATTTTACAGTGACTGAGACTGTAAGATAATCCCTATTCTATACTTGTGTGATTTGATTCATGCATCCATGTGTTTCTTCAACAAACATTTCATGAGTACTTATCGTAAGTCAAGGCCTTGCAGACATTCCCACAACACAGCTAATAGAACAGAAGGTAGCTGATCATTGTTTCTGACTGATGTGATTGGGGAGTTTGTTTGAAATTAAAGTAGCATTGGGAGGCTGAGATCGGAGGATCCAGGTTCTTGGCCAACCTCAGCTACTTAGTGAGGCCCTCCGAAACTTAGTGAGACCTTGTTTCAAAATAAAGAATAGAAAATAGGGCTGGGGGTGTAGCTCAGAGGTAGAATGCCCCTGAGTTCCATCCCCAGTACTGAAAAAAGAAATTAAAGTAGCAGTTTTTGGTTGGAGACAGCTCAGTGGGAAAGCATGTGCTAAGGCCCTGGGTTGAATCCCCAGCCCTGGGGGTGGGGTGGGGGGACTGAAGGAAATCCAGTGGAAGGGTCTGTAGCTGGCAAGAGCGTGCATGCTCTTAGAACTGACAGAGTCAAGTGGGAACAAGAACACAGAAAGCAGAAGAGTGGGATGTGATTGGAGAAGTTGGCAGAGGCCATCACTAGTGGATTTTAACCAGTCAAGTAACATAATCTAATTTATTTATTTATTTTTTATTGTGCTGGGGATTGAACACAGAGCCTCACACATGCTAGGCAAGTGCTCTACCACTGAGCTACATCACCAGTCTTAATTGTTTTTTTCCGGGTACTGGGGATGGAACCCAGGAGCCTTTTATCTCTGGACTATACTCCCAGCCCTATTTTATTTTTTATTTGGAAACAGGGTCTCACTAAGTTGCTGAGAGCCTCACTAAATTGTTGAGGCTAGCCTTGAACCTGTGATCCTCCTGTCTCAGTCTTCCCAAGTACTGGGATTACAGGTGTGGGCCACCATGCCTGGCTTAATTTATATTTATATTTTATTTTATTTTTTGTGGTACTGGGAATTAAACCTAGGGGCATTCTACCTTTGAGCTACACCCCCAGCCCTATTTTTATTCTTTATTTTGAAACAGGGTTTCACTAAGTTGCAGAGGGCCTCACTAAGTAGCTGAGGCTGGCTATGAACCTGTAATCCTCCTGTTTCAGCCTCCCATGTACTGGGATTACAAGTGTGCGCCATCACACCCAGCTAATTTATGTTTTTAAAAGATAATTCTGGCCAGGTGTGGTGGTGCACGCTTGTAATCCCTGCATTTGGGAGGCTGAGACTGGAGGATCCGGGTTTGTGGCCAGCCTCAGCTACCTAGTGAGGCACTCCGCAACTTAGTGAGACCCTGTTTCCAAATAAAGAATAAAAAATAGGGCTGGGGGTGTAGCTCGGAGGTAGAATGCCCCTGAGTTCAATCCCCAGTACCGCAAAAAAAAAAAAAAAAAAAAAAAAAAAAGAAAATTGGTACAGGAGCCAAGTGGCACATGCCTGTAATCCAAGTACTTGGGAGGCTAAGACAGGAGGATCGCAGATTCACAGCCAGCCTTAGCAACTTAGTGAGGGCCTTTGTAATTTAGTGAGACCCTGTTTCAAGATAAAAAAACAATAGGGCTGGGGTGTAGCTCAGAGGTAAAATGCCCCTGGGATCAATCCCTAGTAACACACACACATTAAAACCAAACCAAACCAAACAAAAAAACAGAAAAGAAAAGAAAAAACTGATAGCAGGCAAAGTGAGTGAACAAGGGAGCTGACTATGGGGCCCGTGAGGAGGAATGAAAGGAAATGGATGCAGCCAGGCATGGTGGCACAGGCCTATAATTCCAGTGACTCAGAAGCATGAGGCAGGAGGATCACAAGTTTGAGGCCAGCCTAGTAGTCTTAAAGTTTGAGACCAGCCTTTAGTGAAACCCTAAATTAATTAATTAATTAATTAATTAATTAATTAATTAATTTATAAAAACCTGCGGGGTGCAGTTGCACATGCATGTAATCTCAGTACTTGGAAGGCTGAATCAGGAGGATCACAGGTTGGAGGCCAGCCTCTGCAACTTAAGTGGGACTCTCAGCAACTTAATGAGACTGTTTCAAAATAAGAAATAGAAAATAGGGCTAGAGGTGTAGCTTGAAAGCAGAACACCCTGGGTTCAATCCCTAGTAACCAAAATAAATAAATAAAATAATGAAAAGGGCTGGGGATATAGTTCTGTGGTAGAGCACCCTTGAGTTCAACCTCTAGTATCCCCTCTCTCCATACCCCAAAAAGGAAAAGGGAATTGAATTGAGAAGGGGAGTGGAAAGGCTTGTAATGGCAAGATATCGAGATAAAAAAATGCCTTAGTGGAATCTTCCTGACTGGGGCTTGTGATCTCGATTGATTGAAGTAGCACATCAGGTAGTGCAACTGGATGGAGGCCCTGTGTCTAGGCAGTGATGTCCAACAGGCAGTTGAGATAAACAGAACTGGAAATCAGCTCTTAGAGAAGGAGACTAAAGTGGTTAAACTCACCCAAGAATAGAATAGAGAAAGAAGGTTCTCTGTGTAATTCTGGAAAGGCCTCTACTTTTACTAGGTTACTGAAGAGATGTTTGAGAAGCAGGAGAAAAATCAGGGTCAAGAAAGCAGACAGAATTTCAGAGTCAAATGCTATAGAAATGTATGAAGAGGACGAAGGTAAAAAGAGGTCACTGAATGTGGTAACTGAGGCCTTTCGAGGCTGGAGAAAATTAAAGCAGACAGTTGTCAAATGCTCTGGAATCAATTGGTGAGGAATGAGCCAGCTGCGTGGTGCATGCCTGTAATCCCAGGACTTGGGAGGCTTAGATAGGAGGATTGCAGGTTCCAGGCCAGACTCAGCAACTTAGTGAGACTTTGTTTCAAAAAAATAAAGGTGAGGAATGGAAAGACACATAAGTTTAGCAATGAGAGAAGAATGTGTGACTGTTTCTGTGAAGGTACATGGGGCACACATTTACAATTTATCACATTCTGTTTCCCTGACCCAAGTTTGTGATGCCCCGAGACACACTCACCGCCAGTTCCTGCCGTATGTGTTCTGTGGTTGCCTCCAGGGCCCGTGTGCCTTTGGTGGCTTCATCTTCCACAGCTTTTACTGTCTTGAGCAATGATGTCACATTGGTCACCATGACCTAAGAGCATCAGAAGAGTGGGAGAGAGGAGCATCTTAAGGAACAGGAGGAAGCGCATTTATCACCGATTCTTGATGTTGCTCCTCATTGCCTCTGACCTTGGCAGAATTCTTGAGCTGCCATACTGCAGGGTCATCCCCGACTTTGCCAGCTGCAGCCTTCGTTGCACTGATGAGGTCTCCCAGGGCCTTGGCTACATCCTTTACTGCATTGATCAGCACCACCTGCAGAGAAGAGAGGAGATTCTGGTTTACAGGAGGAAGAACAAGTGGTTCTGGCCAGATTAGGTGTGTCAGGTAGATAGATACCTGAGTCTCAGGGTCCTCGGCTCCCAGGCTGGCTGCACCGAGCTTGACCACATCAGCGAGGCGGGTGATGGTGGCCACAGAGGACTGAGCAGCCTGCGCCAACTTCTCCTGGCTCCCAGCTGCATTCTGCACCAGGACCTTGGTGTCTTCCACCAGCACCTTTGCAGTCTTCAGAATGCCTTCCCTGAGGAGGGCCCAGCTGGTCAGCCTCCTCAGATCTCCTGCAGGTCAGCTGTCCCACTCCAGGTTTTCCCCCAATGAGCTACTGACCTTCTGCCCGTTCTGGCCCTACTTCCCAACCTGTCTGCTCCCTCAGGCTGTTCCCTCCTTACCGGTGGTCGGCGAAAGTTTCAGTGCCCTCGCGGTTGAGTGTGCCGGCAGTAGCAAACATGATGGTGGTGTCAAGATCGGCAATGATACCAGACACAGCACTGGCTGCTGTGATGCAGGCCTGGGTGCCACGGTTCCCAGCCTGGAGTGCAGCCAGGACATGGGAGACCTGGAGTAGGGAAAGTCACATGGTGCCATGTGAAAGGGAAAGGCCACCCATGCCTGGGAGAGGAGCCAAGGGGAGAGGGCTGGGAGGGCTGGGAAGGGTGGACAAGCCCCTGGGCTGGGGAGACAGTCCTGCAGCCCATGATCACCTTCTCAGAGACTCTCCGGGCACACTCTATGAGTTCTTTCTTGGTGTAGGCATCACTGGGGCTGCACTGCAGGGCGCCTGCCTTGGTGACCAGAGCAGCACAGCCATGGCCCAACTCCTGTACTCGGTGCTTGATGTGCGAACCAATCTGTGAGCGGGGGAAAGAGGTGGATTTTACAAGGGGCACTCAGGGAACCTCCACTGTGACCGGAGGAGTCACTACATGTAGAAAAACAAGTAGCACAGACAAATGGAGTTGTGGGACAAAGTTCCCTGCACAGATTTTTCTGGTTTCATATCCTTTAAGTAGAAAGTCACCTCATATCCATGAAAATAACAATGCGTGGGCACCAACTAGTGAGGATTGTGTTAAGCATGGGGAGGAGGGAGAGAAGCACTTTATGCTTGAGCATCTGAATCAGAGGGCCACAGATTACAATTTAGCCTGTATGGGGTTGTTTAGGGTTTGGGGTTGGGGATTAGGTATGTCCTGCTAAGATCCAATTATTTGCTTTTTTGGAAGGTCAGGAGTTTAGGGAAAGATGAGCTTTGTGAATTTACAACAAGCAAAAACTAAGAAGGGAATAGTAGGGAATGCAGACCTGTAGCACAGCAGAGGACTAGAGAGGCAGAACTGAAGTCTTTAGATCCTGAGATGTCTCCTTTATCCCTCACTGAGTCCCTACGTGGAGCCCAGTCTCTTTAGGAGACTGGCCTGTGGTGTGTTCCCCCTTGACAGACTGGGGGGTGAGGGTGGGACAGCGTCAGGGCTGGGATGATGAGCACAAAGCACATGCCCCAGGGTTTCCTGTGAGGAGTGGGGAAGGCCAGAGCTGCCTCCACGTTTACCTCTTCATTTTCAGCAGCCACAGCTGCAGGCTTGGCCTGTGAGGCCAGTCGGCCATAGTCACTGGTCAGCTGATTGGCGAGAGGGCCCAGCTCCTCAGGGCTGGTGTTTGACTTGGTTACCTAGTGATAATGGAAGAAGTGAAGTTCTGTCCACACTCTGCTCCCCAAGGGTACCCCTCTTTTCATATCTCCAACTCACCATCTCCTGAACAGTGACCGCAATGGCCTTGGCGGTCCGCACCATCGTTGTTTGGTAATCCACAAAGGAACCTTCTGGTTCACCCATGGGTCCTTCATCTAGCTGAGGGGGAAAGATGGGAGAAGGGGAAAGACGTCAGGGTCTTCCGCTGTGCTCAGGGCCCCTGGGCCAGGGTAGCCTCCATGTTCACCGGCACCCCAAGACTCCAACCTGGTTGATGGCCTGGGTGATGGAGTCCACCATGCCACCAACGACCCCTGCGGCACTGGCTGCCTCGTTGAGGGTTGTTGTAAGGTCCTCCACGGCCTCTGTCATCATCTGCACGGCTTCCTCCAGGGCTTCCTGGGTGTGAGCTGCTTGCTGCGGGGCACAGTGAGTCAGTGGAAGGAAGCCCTGCGGCCCTGCTTCTCTGACTCTTGCCAGCAAAGTCCCTCCCTCCCCGCTCGCTACCTTGGGGTTACCACCAGCCTCCTTGGCTGTGTACAGCAACTGCAGGGCAGACTCTGCCAATGTTTTAGTCTGGTCCAGAAGTGCCATCTGCTGTGGGTGGCTCAGGGTCTTGGAGGCAGCACCCACTGCAGCCAGAGTGAGCGGCTCAAAGTACTGGGCCATCTGGGACACCTGAGGCAAGGGGTTGAAACAGGGGTCAGGTACCCTCTCACCCTACCCACCAGGACTCTCCATGTGTCTCCCTGGTACCTTGTGTCCCAGCTGGGAGGCTTCAGCCCGGGCAGCGCTGGCCAGGGGCTCAATGAGATGGGAGATCTCCTGTACTGCAGTGAGCATCTGGGTGTGCAAGGCCTGGGGAGGAAGTGGATATCAGCTCTGTTTGTGACCTGCAATAGGACCCTCTGATGCACAGACCCCCTCTCCCCTTTTTTGATGCTGTAGATTAAACTTGGGGCCT
>PVLC010025547.1:0-23559 GCA_004027655.1 Graphiurus murinus | reverse complement strand
TTTTTTTTTTTTTTTTTTTTTTTTTTTTTTTTTTTTTTTTTTTTTTTTTTTTTTTTTTTTGCGGTACTGGGGATTGAACTCAGGGGCATTCTACCTCCGAGCTACATCCCCAGCCCTATTTTTTATTCTTTATTTTGAAACCGAGTCTCACTAAGTTGCGGAGTGCCTCACTAGGTAGCTGAGGCTGGCCGAGAACCCGGATCCTCCGGTCTCAGCCTCCCGAATGCTGGGATTACAAGCGTGCGCCACCACGCCCCGCTGAGACCCTGTTTTAAAATAAAAAATAAAATAGAGCTGGGGGAGTAGCTCAGAGATTGACTGCCCCTGGGTTCAATCCCCAGTACTAAAAAAAAAAAAAAGTCAAAAAATTAATTAATATTGTATTCTTAACATAAATCTGTTTGCTGCATTGTAAGAACATAAATCTCAGAAAGTTTGGTGTTTGTGTTTCATTCATTCCTTTTATTTCTACAGAACTTCATAGCAACTGAAGTACTCAAGTTATTCAGTCTTAAAAAGGAGCCAAACCACAAAACAGATTGGCAGAAAATGATGAAATTTGGAAGGAAGAAAAGAGACCGAGTTGATCACATCCTGGTCAGTGTATATAACCAAGCAATTTTTTATTTTGACCATGTCTTCTAAAATCAGGATGTAGATAGATTCTAAGATTAAAGTCTAAAGCTTCCATTTGCCACATTTCTACCCCTCAGTTTTGGAAGTTACCTTTTCTTGTATTTGATAGATACATATTCAGCTTAATCATCAATAGTATTTTATGGAGATTGAGAAATGAAAACTTGAGTGGAAGCAAAAGCTTAATGCAGTGAGTTAGAGACCAGTGTGAGTGCTGGGACCAGCCTGCCCAAGTAAAGAGGATTAAGAGTATTTATATACAGCCATCCATTGCTTCATGACGGGAAGACGAGCTGAGAAATGTGTCCCTGGGTGATTTCATTGTGCAAGCATCTATGTACTACACAGTCCTAGATAGTATAGGTCAGTCCCTTGGAGACAAGGTAAACACAAGATGTATGAGGCTGCTAGGGCATAACGTGGCGTACTGTCTGACAGCAAACATTTTAATACGTACAAGGAAATACTTTTTTTTTTTAATAAGTAGAAGGAAATACACTCTAATGCTAAAAGGTCTAAAATAATAAGTATATAAGCCAGTAATATAGTCATTCATTATGAAGAATCATGTACTATGTCTAATTGTGTGTGCTACACTTCTGTACAGCTAGCAACACAGTAGGCTTGTTTATACCGGCATTGCCGCAGACACATGAGGAATGGCGCTATGCTATATTTTGCAGAGGCCATGATGTTACCAGGCGATAGGAACTTTTCAACTCCATTATAATCTCATGGGACCACCATCTTACATGCAGTCTGTCACCAACCAAAATGTCATTATGTAGCAGATGACCAAGCTGGGCATGGTGGCGCACGCTTGTAATCCCAGCATTTGGGAGGCTGAGACCAGAGGATCTAGGTTCTCGACCAGCCTCAGCTACTGAGGTACTCCACAACTTAGTGAGACCCTGTTTCAAAAAAAAAGAATAAAAAATAGGGCTGGGGGTATAGCTCAGAGGTAGAATGCCCCTGAGTTCAATCCCCAGTACCGCAAAAACAAACAAACAAACAAACAAAAACAGTTCCCCATACAAAACTCAGTCACTAACTAGTAACTGTTACTGTCTCATAATTATCATTATCCAGAACTCAACTGGATAGGGTTTATTCAGTTTTGCAATATATTTCTCTAATGTTAGAAAAATGTTTATCAAAAAAGAAATTAAAAATATTTGTCTTTTAACCTTTCTTATCTAAAAAGAATGCTAGATAATAGCAACCCTTAGGAAACTTTCCTGTATAATGCTTTTAATTTATCAGTTGTCCCCACGTATGCCCCTCTCTAGTGCTTCATTTACTCAGTAGTAACTATACTAGATAATTAATGTGTTTCGTGTTTTACAGTTTATCATTCTTTCTCATGTCTCACTGGGTCCTCCCAATAGTTATATGAGTTAGGAAGAACTTATGTTATTCTCTGTTTACAAATGAGGACATTTAGATTCAAAGACATTAAGTGAGCTTCCCAGAAAACAAGAACCATCCCTATTTCCCCCTTCCCAATACAGATTACTGGGATTGATGTTGCTGTATTCACATAATTACACATAGTTGATGGTGGTATTTCCATTAATGAACCTCAGTCTTCCCCCCTCTCCTTCCTTTAGACCACCTCCCTGACTCCACTGATGTTTCTCCTCCGTTATCTGGAGGCCCTCTGCTATCTCAGTTACTCCCTAGCTTGAGCATATTAGAGAAAACATATGTCCCTTCACTTTCTGTGATTGGCTAATCTCACTTAACATAATAGTTCTCCAGGTCCTCCCATTTTCTTGCAAATGACATAATTTTGTTCTTTATTGCTAAGTAAAATTCTATTGTGTATAATTCCCATAATTTTGTAATCTATTCATCAAACCTAGTTTGGTTCCATAATTTGTCTATTGTGAATTGTGCTGCTATGAATGTGAGTATGCATATATTACTATAGTTCTCTCATTTTGGCCCCTCTGGAAGGATATCCAGGAGTGGCATAGCAAGATCATATGGTGGATCCATTCCCAGTTTTCTGAGGAATTTCCACACTGATCTCCATAGCAGCTGAACTAATTTGCAATCCCACCAACAGTGTAGACAAGTTCCCTCGCCAATGTTTATTGTTTTTTGACTTCTTGATAATTGCCATTCTGATTGGGGTTAGATAGAATCTCAGTGTAATTTTGATTTGCATCTCCCTGATTACTAATGATGTTGAACATTTTTTCATGTATTTATTGGCCATTTATATCTTTTGTGAAGCATCTATTCAATTCAGTTGCCCATTTCTTGATTGGGTTATTCTTTTTTTTTTTTTTTTTTTTAGTGTAAAGTCTTCTAAGTTCTTTGTATATTCTAGATATTAGTCCTCTATCAGAGGGATAGCTGGCAAAGATCTCCCATTCTGTAGGCTTTCTCTTTAGACTCTTGATAGTTTCCTTTGGTGAGCAGAAACTTTTTAGTTTAATGCCATCCCACTTATTAATTCTTGTTTTAATTTCCTGAGCTTTGGGGGTCTTGTTGAGGAAATTTCTACCTGTTCCTATATGGTGGAGTGTTGGATTTGTTCCCTTCTCTAGTAGCTTCAGTCTCTGGTCTAACTTCCAGGTCTGTGGTCCATCTCGAGTTGACTCCTGTGCAGAGTAAGAGGATAAGTATTTAGTTCCATTTTTCTACAACTGGATAACCAGTTTTCCCAACACCATTTGTTGAAAAGGCTGTCTTTTCTCCAATGTATGTGTCTGGCACCTTTGTTGAGAATCAATTGGCTGAGCCGGGCGTGGTGGCGCACACTTGTAATCCCTCCATTCGGGAGGCTGAGGCCGGAGGATCCGGGTTCGAGGCCAGCCTCAGCTACCTAGTGAGGTACTCTGCAACTTAGTGAGACTCGGTTTCAAAATAAAGAGTAAAAAATAGGGCTGGGGGTATAGCTCGGAGGTAGAATGCCCCTGAGTTCAATCCCCAGTACTGCAAAAAAAGAAAGAAAGAAAGAAAATCAATTGGTTATAAGTGTGTGGATTTGTTTCTGTATCTTCTATTCTGTTGCATTGGTCTATGTGTTTTTGTGCCAATACCATACTGTTTTTGTTACTATAGCTCTGTAGTATAATTTGAAGTCAGGAATTATGATGCCTCTTTGCATGGTTCTTGTTGCTAAGAATTGCTTTGGCTATTCTGGATCTTTTGTTTCTCCATATGAAATTTATAACTGATTTTTCTAGGTCTGTGAAGAATGACATTGGTATTTTGATATGAATTGCATTGACTCTGTAGATCACTTTTGGTAGAATGGCAAAAGTACTTTGATAATATTTATTCTGCCTATCTAAGAGCAAAAGAGATTTTTCCATGTTCTAAGATCTTTAATTTATTTCTGTAGTGTTTTATAATTATCATTGTAAAGGTTTTTTACCTCCTTGGTTAGGTTTATTCCTTGGTTAGGTTTATTAGTTTTGAGGTTATTGTGAATGGATTGTTTTCTGTATTTCTTTCTTCATGGATTCATGGTTGGCATAAAGAAAAGCTACTGATTTGTTTAGGTTGATTTTGTATCCCTCTACGTTGCCTAATTTGTTAATCAGCTCTAGTAGAGTTTTAGTTGAGTTTTTGGGGTCTTCTAAATATAGGATCATGTTATCTGCAAATAAAGATAATTTTAGTTCTTCTCCTATTTGAATTCCTTTGATGTCCTTCTCTTGTGTTATTGCTCTGGCAATAGTCTCAAAGACTCTATTAGAAAGGAGTGGTGATAGTGGACATCCTTGTGTTGTTCCTGATTTTAAAGGGAATTCCTGCAGTTCTTCCCCATCCAATATTATGTTGGCTTTGGGTTTATTATATATTGCCTTAATGATGTTGAGGTACGTTCCTTCTATTCCAATTTTCTGCAGTGTTTTTAACATGAATGGGCGTGAGATTTATTCAAATGCTTTTCAGCATTTATTGAGATGATCGTGTGACTTTTGTCCTTAGTTCTGTTTACATGGTGAATAACATGTATTGATTTGCCTATGTTGAACCAGGCTTGCTTTCCTGGGATGAAACCAACTTGGTCATGGTGTATAATATTCTTGATGTCGTTTTGAATGCACATGGCTAATATATTGTTTAGAATTTTTGCATCTATGTTCATCAAGGATATTGGTCTGTAATTTTCTTTTCATGAGGTATCTTTATTTGGTTTTGGTATTAAAATGATACTGGCCTCATAGAATGAGTTTGGAAGAATTCCTTCTCTTTTGATTTTACCGAATAACTTATATTGGGTTTAGTTCTTCTGTAAAGGTTTTGTAGAATTCGGCTGAAAACCTGTCTGGACCTGGGCTTTTCTTTGATGACAGGCTTTTTATTTCTATTTCTATTTCTTTGCTTGCTATTGGTTGGTGTAGGTTTTCTATATCCTCTTGGTTCAATTTTGGTTGGTTGAATGTGTCTAGAAATCTGTTGATTTCTTCCATGTTTTCCAGTTTATTGAAATTTAAATTTTCAAAATAAGTTCTGATGATCTTCTGGATTTCCCCACTGTCTGTAGTGATGTCTCCTTTTTCATTTCTGATTTTAATAATTTGAGTTGATTCTCTCTTTTGGTTAGGTTGGCTAGGGGCTTGTCAATTTTGTAATCTTTTCAAAGAACCAGTTTTTTGTTTTGTTGATCCTTTGTATGTTTTTTGTTTGTTTGTTTTTGTTGTTGTTGTCCTATATTTCACTAATTTCTGCTCTGATTTTAATTATTGCCTGCCTTTTACTGGCTTTTGGTTTAGACTTCCTGTTTTTCTTTATCCTTGAGGTATGTCATTATGTTTTTTATTTTGTGACTTTCTGTTTTTCTTATGTGGGCACTCAGTGCTATAAATTTTCTTCTTAACACTGCCTTCAAAGTGTTCCATAGATTTTAGTACGTGTGTCTCTATTTTCATTTAATTCCGGAATTTTTTTTTTTATTTCTCCCCTTATTTCTTCTCTGATTCAGTCCTCATTCAGGAGTGTATCATTGCTGGACGTGGTAGTGCATGCTCATAATCCCAGTATTTGGGAGGCTGAGACAGGAGGATCGCAGGTTCATGGCCAGCTTCAGCAAGTAGTGAGACCCTCCACATCTTAGTTAGACCCTGTTTCAAAATAAAGAACAAAAAATAGAGCTGGGGGTGTAGCTTAGAGATAGAATGCCCCTGGGTTCAATCTCCCAGTACCACAAAAAGAAACAACAACAACAAAAAGGGTGTATCATTCAGTCTTCATGTATTGATGTAATTTCTTTTGGTCTTCCTGTGTTGATTTCTACTTTTATTTTGTTGTGATCTGAAAAGATTCAGAGAATTATATTACATTTTTAAAACTTGTTCTTGCTTTGTGGCCCAGGATGTGATCTATTTTGGAGAATGTTCCATGAGCAGCTGAGAAAAATGTGTATTCAGCTGTTGCTAGTTGAAATATTCTATAAGTGTCTATTCGGTCCTTTGGTTTGAAGTGTTCTTTAGGTCTGAAGAGTCATCTTTTGTCTAGAAGATTGATCTTGTGGTGTGAGTGGTGTGTTTAAGTCTCCCAATATTATTGCATTTGGGTCCATTTGAGACCTAATGTCCTGAAGAGTTTGCTTTACAAAAGTGGGTGCACCCTTGACAGACATGGTGGCACACACTTGTAATCCCAGTACTTGGGAGGCTGAGACGGAGGATACGGGTTTGTGGCCAGCCTCAACTACTTAGGCCCTCTGCAACTTAGTGAGACCCTGTTTCAAAATAAGAATAAAAAATAGGACTGGGAGCCAGGCATGGTGGTGCACACTTGTAATTCTAGTACTTGGGAGACTGAGACAGGAGGATAGCAGGTTTGCTGCCAGCCTCAGCAACTTAATAAGGCCCTCTACAACTTAGTGAGACCCTGTTTAAAAAAAAAAACTTGGAGGTAGAATACCCCTGGATTCAATCCCCAGTACCACAAAAAAAAAAGAGAGAAAAAAGGATTAGGAGTGTAGCTCAGAGGTAGTGCCCCCCTGGGTTCAATCCCCAGTACTATAGGAAAAAAAAAAGTGGATACACCCACATTTGAAGCATAAATGTTTACTATCATTAAATCTTCTTGTTAGATTGTTCTTTTTATTAATAAGAAGCGACCTGCTTTGCTCTTCTGATGTGTTTCAGTTTAAAATCTGTTTTGTCGGATATGAGCATTGCTACCCCTGCTTGTTTTCAGTCTCCATTTGAATGGTATAATTTTTTCTATCCTTTCACCTTTAGCACATGGATGTCTTTGGCTGTAAGGTGAGTTTCTTGCAAGCAGCATATAGTTTGATTATGTTTTTTTAATCCACATTGCCATTCTATGTCTTTTAATTGGGTAGTTAAGACCTTTGACATTCAGTGTTATTATTGAGATATGATTTTTGTTTCCCTGTCATTTTGAGTTCTATTTTCTGTTTCATGTTGTGTTATTTCTTGTTTGCTTAGTTGCCCATCTGGTGAAGTTTGGCCCTTCTTTGGTTCTGGAATTTGCTTCTTTTTTATTTCTTTAAGTATTTTCTCTAGTGCTGGCTTGGTAGTCATAAATTCTTTAAGTTTCTGCTTGTCTTGGAGCATTTTTATTTCTCTATCAGTTTTGAATGCTGTCTTTGCTGGATATAGCAGACTTGGTTGAAAGTTGTTTTCTTCCAGGGTCTGAAGTACATCATACCAGTCCCTCCTGGCTTTCATGACTTGGATTGAGAAGTCTGGAGTAATTTTTATTGTTTTGCCCCTGGATGTCACCTGTTCTTTTGTTCTTGCTGCTTTAAGCTTCTTTCTTTGGCCTCTATGTTAGTCATTTTGATTATTATGTGGCGTGGGGAAGTTCTTCTTTGATCTTGTCTTAATGGTGTTCTGAATGTCTCCTGTACATGGATGTCCAAGTCTTTTTCTATGTTTGGGAAACTCTCTGAAATTATTTCTCTGAATCGCTTTCTGATACTCTTGGTTTGTGCTTCTAGACCTTCTTCATTGCCTTTTATCCTTAAGTTGGGGTGTTTCATATTGTCCAACATTTCTTGGGTGTTCAGGTTGTGTTGTTGTATTGTCTTCTCTATATTGTTGACTGTGTTTTCAGTTTTGAATGAATTGTCTTCCAAAGGTGATACTTTGTTTTCCGTGTGGTCTAGCCTGCCAGAGATGGTTTCTTTTGCAGTCTTTAATTCATTTATTGACTCCTTCATTCCACTCAAAGCCTCCTTTTGTTTTTTTTTTCTTAGGGCCCCAATTTCCTCCTTCATTTCCTGTACTCTTTCTTTGAAGTCTTTCATTATATTGAAGATCAAAATTCGGAATTTTCCTTCTTGCATTTCTTGCAGATCAGTATTGGTGATCTCCCTTGTTGAGTTGTGGGAGTTTATTGTTTCCTCACTGTTCTTCATTCTCTTATTTTCAGAGTTCTCAGGTTTGTATTTCTGTTGTATTGGCATGTTCTTCCTCTTTGTGTGTGGGTCCTATGTGTATTTGTTATCCCTTTATAATAAGGTCTATGCTGGGGGTATATATTTGCCTTTTTCAATCTGTCTGATATAATCAAACTTTTGAGTTTGTCCCCCAGAGCTTCTCTAACTAGATGTACTTCTTAGTGCAGACAAATGAGAGTCTCTGAGTGGGATTACAGGTTGCTGGCTTTCCAGGCCCAAATTCTTTAGTGCCAGAGACTGATGTTCTTTTCAGAGCCTGCAGCCTGCTGGTTGGAGTTTAGTGCCCCACAGACACCATCAGTGCTCTGGTGATTGTGAGCTGGTGAAATTTCAGTGCACTCACCTCTGGTCTCTGTGGCTGGCCAGGGGGCTTAAGCTCAGCAAGGCCAGCAATTGCTGTGTTCTGAGCTTGTATCCCGATGAGCTTTGATGGCCCCTGGATTCCGCCCCTGATCTGCTTATTATGATCACACGGAACACCGCTGGTCACTGGCATGCGTTCATGTCAGGCACAAGCTCTGCTGGTGGAGAGAGTGTTGAGTTCCCAGCCTGTAGCTGTGATCAGGCAAAACCCTACCAGGCACCTAGCCTCCTAGCTTTCAGGCCCAAGCTCTGTCAAGGAGAGATTGTACAGTGTCAGCGTGGCCTGACCAAGATGGCACCGCCGCCATTACTCTGCTCACCAGGTGAGATTTGTGGAGCTCCTTACAGTCCTCTGCTCTCTCCTGGCTCTGACTCCACCACATTTCAACTATTGTTTTGTTGAGTTTTTTCGCTCCTTTTCTTCCCCTGTCAAGAAGCAGTCTTCCTGGTGGTTGAGTCCCAAGTCTCAGAGTGACTGAAACACACTCTCTCCCTCTATGCTGCCATCTTTAATTCTCCAGCATATGTAAATATTGTGAGCCTTTTTTTTTTTTTTTTTTTGCAGTACTGGAGATTGAACTCAGGGGCATTCTACCTCCGAGCTACACCCCCAGCCCTATTTTTTTATTCTTTATTTTGAAACCGAGTCTCACTAAGTTCCGGAGTGCCTCACTAGGTAGCTGAGGCTGGCCTCGAACCCGGATCCTCTGGTCTCAGCCTCCCGAATGCTGGGATTACAAGCGTGCGCCACCACGCCCGGCTATTGTGAGCCTTTTTATAGAAGAATATTATCTAGCCAGGTGTGGTGGTGGGTGGCTGTAATCACAGTATTTGAGGTGCCGAGACAGGAGGATCACAGGTTCGAGGCCAGCCTCAGCAACTTAGCAAGACCATGTTGCAAAATGAAAAATAAAATAGAGCTGGAGGCATAGATCAAAGTAGTATACCCTGGATTTAATCTCCTGTAAAACACACACACACACACACACACACACACACACACACACACACAGACACACAGAGTGATGAGCGTGAACATCCTTTCTTGTCCCTGATCTTAGGGGAAGAGCTGTCACCTTTTCACTCTTAATGATGTCAGCTGTGGGTTTGTCTTCAAGATATGGTCTTTATTGTGCTGATTATATTCACTCTGTATCTAATCTCCTAAGAGTTTTTATCATGAAAGGGTGTTAGATCTTTTTAGATGCTTCTTCTACTACTGCATTAATATCTGGTCATGTGATTTTTGTACTCCATTTTGCTACTAACGTGGCATGTCATATTTATTGGTTTTTATGTATAAAAGCATCCTTAGATCACAACGATGTAGCTCACTTGAGCATGGTGTATGATTCTTTTATCAAGCCAAACTTTAGTTGGACTTTTAAAAATCCTTAAAGTCGGCCAGCCTCAGCTACCTAGTGAGGCACTCCGCAACTTAGTGAGACTCGGTTTCAAAATAAAGAATAAAAATTAGGGCTGGGGGTATAGCTCGGAGGTAGAATGCCCCTGAGTTCAATCCCCAGTACCGCAAAAAAAAAAAAAAAAAAAAAAATCCTTAAAGTCCTTTTAGCCGAAAAAGAAATCTTCCTTTTTGCTCTGGTTCTCATGCACTGTCCTTTCACCTGTTCACAAAGGCATTTGTAAATTTACATCTTAGGTTAGCCAAGAATTCGAGCTGTTTTTAGAACTGTGTCATCAAAGTATAAATATGTGGAATGAGTAAAAAGCAATTAGACTGCCTTTTGTAGTATATCCTTAATGTATGGTGGCCTGGGAACATCTCCTTACTATAGGTGGAATTGCACTTAAATCCCTGGTGTAAAACCACTGAACTAATGATTGAATCTCTTTTACAACCTGTGATCTGGTGGATACTTGACAGCTCCTTAATGTCTGCTTATTATTGATAAGCTCTTTCTCATATTAAGCCTAGCTTAGTTTTCACATAATTAATTACAGTTTGCTTCTACAGTTTTGGGACTTTATATAACAAGTTTAATTCCTCCTTGCACCTTTTTGAAGCAATTTTCATATTTCACTGGAATCTTCTCCCTATTAAACATTTATGTTTTCTCCCATTGTTTGATGTGGTTTTGAGTCCTTTCAGCATCATCAGTTCTATTTGTCACCCTCTTCAAATACAGTGCTCAGAGCTAGGCATGGTGATGCATACCTGTAATTCCAGCTACTTGGGAGGCTGAGGCATGAGGATCACAAGTTTGAGGTCAGCCTTGGCAACTTAGCAAGACCCTGTCTCAAAATAAAATGAAAAGGGCTGAGGATGTAGCTCAGTGATAGAGTACCCATGGGTTCAATCCCAAATACTGCAGAAGGAAGAAAAAACCCACAGTGCTAAGAACTGGCCATGTAAAGTTCCATGTGTTATTTAGGTAGCACAGTCATACAATCTCCTTTTCCTACATAGTATACTTTTATTAATGCAGTTTATGGTCCCATTTCCTCCCCCGCCCTCCCCGTGGGACTGGGCTAAACCCCCAGCCCTATTTTATTTTTTATTTTGAAGCAGGGTCTCACTAAGTTGCTGAGGCCGGCTTCAAACCTGCAATCTTCTTGTCTTAGCCTCCCAAGTACTGGGATTACTGGTGTGTGCCACCATGTCCGGCTCACACTATCTTTTTGAGATGAAACTATGATCGAGCCCAGCCAAGAGCGTGTTGTCACTTGGTAATTTGGTTAAACTGACTAGAGACCCCTGTGAAAGCAGTTCACTTTGCTGACCTTGCGAGCAGCTCAGGGTACACTGTCTGCTTGTCTCCCTAGCCTCCAGCCCACTCACAATGCTGTTAATGTAAGAAAGCCAACGGGTTTCTTTTGTGAGGGGGTGAGGGGGTGGGGAGGAAGGGCAGCTAGGGATTGAACACAGGGCATTCTACCTCTGAGCCCAGGGTCTCACTATGTTGTTGAGAGCCTCACTAAGTTGCTAAGGCTGGCCTTGACCCTGTGATCCTCCGATCTCAGCCTCCTAAGTACTCGGATTACAAGTGTGCACCACCATGCCCAACTCAACATGTTTCTTCTTATAGTAAAGTCATTTTTAAAAATTTGTTGTAAGCAAGCAATAAATCTTGAGCAGTTATTTCTAATCTGGTTAGCTTTTATTTGTCTAGGAATCCTGAAATACTAAAACACAAAAAACAAAGTATTATGTAACAGTGGGGGGTTTTTGTTTGTTTGTGGTACTAGAGATTGAAATCAGGGGCATTTTACCTCTGAGCTACACTCCCAGCTGTATTTTATCTTTTTATTTTGAAACAGGGTCTCATTAAGTTGTGGAGGGCCTAAGTTGCTAAGACTGGCCACAAACCTGTGATCTTTGTATCTCAGCCTCCCAAGTACTAGGATTACAAGCGTGTGTACCACCACACCCGACTTATAACAGTGATTTTTAAAAAATAAACAAGCAGTATTAACATGTTTAAAATATCCTGATGAATACTAATTGTTACTCACTTATAATACTCCAGAATCGTACCAATTATATACACATTTTGTAAACATAAATCACTATATCTAACATTTTGTGTTCTCTTCCCCTTGAATTCCTATACATATTCCTTTATGTTAACATAGACAACATATACTGGAATACTGTCAAATTGAAGTTAGTTTTGAAGCCTTGTGTGTGTGTGTGTGTGTGTGTGTGTGTGTGTGTGTGTGTGGTACTGGGGATTGAACTCAGGAGCATTCTACATCCGAGCTACATCCTCAGCCCTATTTTTTATTCTTTATTTTGAAACACGGTCTCCTTAAGTTGCAGAGTGCCTCACTAGGTAGCTGAGGCTGGCCTCGAACTCAGATCCTCCAATTTCAGCCTCCCAAATGCTGGGATTACAAGCGTGCGCCACCACGCCTGGAATTGAAGCCATTTTTTATCTTATCCTGCAATCGAGGTTTTTAAACTTTACAGTTTAAAAAGGGATACTGATATATAAGTTACCTTTCTCCAGCTTCTTTCCTTGGCCTGGGCTCCTGTGGATAGGACTAGAAGCCAGCAAGTGTGGTTAGCTTCCGAGCTTCCATGTGGCAGGGGCTCTCTAACCTTGCTGTCCTCTGGATTCCAGGTACAGGAGCTCCACGAGGAGGAGGCACAGTGGGTGAACTATGACGAAGACGAGTTGTGCGTGAAGATGCAGCTGGCTGACGGGATCTTTGAGACCTTGATCAAAGATACTATTGACGTTCTGAATCAGATCAGTGAGAAACAGGGGAGAATGCTACTTGTGTGACATCTTGCAAATAAATTGAACACTGAGTGCTAATACGAGTCCTGGGCCTTTCTGCTCCTGATAGCCACCCCGTCTCCATCATAGCAAGAGTGCTTCCGGACCTTGTACCTGTTCTCGTGGACTGCTGGTTTGGAGTTCATGGGACAATGCGGTATATCTGGTATTACAGCCTTTGCCTTTAGGACCATGCATGGATGACTTGGTTACTTTTGGTGGGCAAGGTTACACCACTGATGTTGAGACGCAGTGTGTAATCCTGCACCCCTCGTTAGCACCCTTACTAGGTGTCAGTCGAGGGCTGAGAGCACCAGACTTACCTCTGAGCTTAGCCTGGGGTAGCACTTCCTTGAATCTGGAGTGAGGCAAGAGAGGGACCTAGATAAAGTCATCATAGTATTTTTGAAATGTAATCCTGGTCTAAACCGTGAAAATCATAAACGAACATCACGGTCTCTAAACAGTATTAAACCTTTAACCATGTGTAAGATTGGCACATTTAATAATGTCTGCCTGTTTCACATTTTGGAGTTCGTTTCTTTTGGAAGACCATTTTCTTGCATTCTTGCAGTTGAGCAGCACCAAGCAGACTGTGAAGTTAACAGAAATACATGGTAGCCTTGCTTTTTGAGCACCACATAGAGAACTGTTTACCTTTGCATTGCATTTAGTTTTCCTGTCTGGGCATGAAAACAGAAATGCCCCCGCTGAAGACCAGGCGCCAAGGACTGCTGCAGGGCTGGTCCTCCACCCCTCTCTTCACCCCTGCACTGTTCTTACTCGCCCTGAACCTCTACCAGCTGCTCCCAGAACCACAGATACTCAGGACCATCTCAGGCATCCAGGCATGGCAAAAGTGGAAACATTCATTTTGGCCTTCAAACCTTCCACTCCCATCTCTCCCCAAGAAGTCAGAGCCGCTGTTACTTGAATGATATAGGAAATGAGTGTGTGCACCAAAGACAAAAATATATTGTCTGTAGTTTGTGTGCTTGTTTTGTGCTATGGAACATTTTTTTAATTTATTTTAAGATAAATTATTAAGTTGAAAATGTGTGTCCCTATTCAGAAGTGAATGAATAGTTAAACCTCCATCTGGAAGATTCTATGGTGCATAGTCTTTGCACAGGAAACCAACGGTTTTAACAAACACCTCCACTTATGGAAGAAGTCAGTTAAATTCAGCACGAAGAAGATGAGCTTTCCAAGATTACCTGCAGTAGCAGGAATGGGATAGGATGATTTAAAGACACTGTAAAGTTTAACTCTGCCTCTCCTGCAGCACTGCTTCTCACAACTATTACCTGTATCTGAAACCTATAGACTCCAGCTGCTACCCGCGAGCACGAGCAGTGCTCTCCTGGGACCTCAGCGCCTGCCTTCCTGACTGGCTTCTCTCAACCAGTCACATCCCTCTTCACGAAATCTGGAAGAATGCAGAGAATCTTAGGCGTGAATGTAAATGCCTTAATCTTGAAGGTCCTGATTAGACGCATGATGTGAGACATACACAGGATTCACAGTTCCAAATATCCTGGAATGTTGTAGCTTCAAAACATGTTAGAAAAACCCCAAAGATGGTATAATCTTTGTGCACATTTGTTCATTTCTGCGTCTTTCCTCCAAACTCACCTTCACATCTTAAGTGTTTCTGTGCACACTTCTGTTCCTCTTGGGTTTCTTCCTGTCATTGTCAGAAACTTCCCGAAGTAATCATTGGAATACTTGCATTTTGCACAATGACTGGTATGATAGCTCTTGACAATAAGGAAAGCACTGAAGAGTGGTGACTGGGTCTGGGGATGCTCACATTGAAGAGTCACCAGCGCTTCTTTGGGCCTCTGATGTTGAGTTGTAGTCTTGTAGCTATGATGAGCAGATTGACTAAGAGAAGCAAAGGTTTCTCGGGCTATTCACCAGTAGTGTGGAAATTCTATTTTCATGTGGCCAAGGAAAAGCAAAGACTTTTCACGCTGGGGTATTCAGAAGACAGAAACATCTTGTCTACATCCTTTGGCTGTTTGCAGAATCACATTGTCCTTATATAATAACTGAAACTTTACAGCTGCTGTAAGTTTTTTATAAATGAATATCAAAATACTATAATAGGAATATAGGTTGTTTTTCTACATCTTTATTATTTGGACCTAAGATCAGTTTTTAATAAGAAAGTTTATCTTTACTCTTAATGACATTATGATTCCAGAAAAAGAAAAAGAAAAAATACTGCTCGACATCCATGGACTCAGCAATCTGGATGCAGGGTCCCTGGCTGGAGCTGCTGCTGAGAACAAGGCAGCGGCCATCCTCGCCCTCCGGGCATCCTTGCTGCCCAAGAACCCTTGACCATCCATGGTTTGGTCACAAGAACAAAAGAATTTATCGTTAACAGATATCTTCTTATTTTAACTATTTGGATCTAATTGAAATGGGTTGACTGTTAGGATTAGGAATGATAAATGTGGATCCCCAGCCACTCGTTCCATATTGGGATCTTTTTAATCAAACTCTGCCTCTTAACCAAGAACCTAAACACCCTCTGTCTAACCTTCGTTCCTTCTCCCCTCACCCCATCTTCTTTCAGTCTTCATAATTCCTCTAAGAAAAAGATCTTTGCATCAGCAGTAATATCTTTTAGAATAGCACTATCAGAATTTAGTAGTAAACTAACATGTAGGCTTCAGATTTACTTCTGAGTCCAAAACAATTGTGCTATCCAGGGCAGTTAACTCTGGGTTTAATAAGTACAGGGTATAGATTCCCTCTTCAGGTCTAAACAGGAATTTTTACTCTAGGGAAAAGTGGGAAGAGCTCAAAAGTAGTTAATAAGGAAGGTAATTTGTTTTTCTTTTATCTAAAAGAAAAGAAAATTCCTTCTGTGACTACCGGTCTCTGAGAAATTATCTTTCAAAAGAGATTTCATTGCTCATAAGAGTGTTGTGGCCTATTGATAAAAACAATTTTGTTCACTTTCTTGTCTTGAAAAAAAGTGGCCTTAGCTTTTTGCAATACTTGAATCAAGTGTGTACTCGCAAAAGAATTTCTGTAGCACAGCATTAGAGACTCATAACTTTTCTGCAAGAAACTCAAACCTACATCTTCCTTTTACTACCTTAAGAATACTAGTGAATACAACATTAATTCAAAGAGCAAATGATAGAAACTACAATGATGTTTAATGCAAATTGTAGGAATTTACATGTTTACAAATCATCTTAAACTGGTTGTGCAGCGATTCAATAAAATATCTTTGTATTATAAAATGTGAAGAAAACTGTAAACTGATGTAAAGGAGGTACTGTCATTTTAATTAACCTATGTAATAGCTTTTCCTTCTGGACTTTGCAAGGCCTTCTCGGTAAACACATTGCAAAGCATTCTCTGGGAGGCTCAGCCTCCTCATGTGTACTGTACTGTGCAGACATGAAAAATAAACCCGTTTACTGTGTATGTGTAAATAGCCTGGTCATCGGGCCATTTTCAGCCAATAGTCACATCCAGTGCAGCTCTGCACAGAAGACTCAAGGGTGTGGTTTGTAAGTATGATCTGTAAAATAACTGGGATGAATTCCCATGTATACCCGTGTAAATAGATTTGTTAACTAAAATGTACTTTAAGAAAAGGTTAAAATCTGTAAATAAACTGATTTATAAGTTAATTTCATGTTGGGTGCCCATTTTTCCACCTCAGAAAAGGAGAGCTCATAGAATTCAGTTCTTTCTCGTTTGGTTACGGGGCACTTACGTTTGGCCGTAAGATCAGATGAGCTGGGTGTAAGAGCTACTTGCTCTGAGTACAAGTGCCATCAACATATAGACTTGAACAGCCTGAGAGTGTCATTCTGTAGATAGTCGTGGGCACCGCTCTGGTGGTGGTAGCATTATGCTTGCGAGTGCTGAGGACAGACAGGGTCCTTGGCCTCATGGAGCTTAAACGCTAAAGAAAGAGTTATCAAAAAATAATTTGAAGCCAGGTACAGTGGCATACGTCTGAAATCCTAGTACTTTGGGAGGCTGAGACAGGAGGATCACAGGTTTGAGGCCAACCTCAGCAATTTAGTGAGACCTGTTTCAAAATAAATAAAACAGGGCTGGAGGCATAGCTCAAAGGTAGAATAGCCCTGGGTTCGAAACCTAATGCCACAGAAAGGGAAGAGAGAGAAAAAGGAAGAAGGGGAGAGGAGGGAGGGAGGAGATAATTTGCGGAGCTGGTGGTGTAGGTCAGTGGTAGAGTGCTTGCCTAGCATAGGTGAGGCCCTGGGTTCAAACCCCCGCACCAAAAAAATAATACTTTGAAAAATAATATGTGACAAACCAGCAAGGGCTGCGAAGGAAGCAGACAAAATATCTTGAGGTTGGAGTCGAGCCAGAAAAGAGTTCCCTGATAAATCCTAGCTTTGTGGGAATTTGGTTTTTGAGATGGGTCTCACTGTGTTGCCCAGGCTGGCCTTAAACTCTTGGACTCATTTGATCCTCCTGCCTCAGCCTCCCAAGTAGCTGAGATTTCAGGCGGTACCACTGCACCCAGTTCGTAACTTCATTTTGAATACTGATGGGCTTCCAGTTCACAGCAAAGGTCATTTCTCCCTTATGACTTGGATTTTGTTCACCCTCGTGAGCTAACGTGTATGCGAGCAGCCAACTAATGACTGAGTGTGGAAGGGCTGATTTATTTCTGGAGAGCTGGGTGTGGTGGTGCAGGCTTGTAATACCGGTACTTGGGAGGCTGAGACAAGAGGATCACAGGTTCGAGGACAGCCTCAGCAAGTAGTGAGACTCATCAACCTAGTGAGACACTGTTTCCAAAAAAAAAAATTAGGGCTGGAGGTGTAGATCGGAAGTAGAATGCCTCTGTTTGTACCCCAGTACCACAAAAAAACCCACAAATAAATAAATTTATTTCCGGAAATAAAGGCTCAGGGAAGAATAGGAGTGTGTAGAAGAAAAGAAATCCAAGGACAGAAATGTATGCAACTCGGGATAATGAATCATCTCTGGTCGAACAGGTTAGAAGTAACCACTAGAATTCTCACCCAAATTCCAGTTGTCTTCTGATAGCCATATTGGCTACACCCTTAACCCCTTACCTAACCGTGAACATGAAGGAAATTTCCAGAAAACCACTGACCCCAAATTACAGCAGGTTCTAAGACATTCTTCAACTTAGAAAGCAGACATTTGAGCGCTTACTAAGCGCCAGATACTATGGTTAGTGGTGAGGACACAACAGTAATGATTGAATCTTGAAAAAAAAGACCAAATACCTGTAATCTTGACCCAAAGTGTGTGAACATGGTCAACGGGAAGACAACAACAGGCGTAGCAGAGCCTAGCACGGCACGGAGGGGTCACTGAGGTGAGCAGAGGGAAATCCAGCCAGTGCTCTACAGAATCCCAGAAAAGCTTAGAAATCGGAGGCCCTGACTGCACAGAAAAAGGTGCAAAGCACGAGACTGTCCCACCCTGCTCTGTCCCACCCCTACCAGTGTGTGATTCAAGTCGCCCAGAATAGTGTTTACTCCTGCGGCAGTGCAAGGGCCTCAGGCCGGTGGTCAGACCTCCCTGGAGGACGCCCTCAACAAGGAATCTCCCGGGTCTGGATTAAGCCCACTGAAGAGGTTAAAAAGTGAGTCTTGGAAGCCAGGCATGGTGGCACACATTTATAATCCCCAGTACCAGGGAGGCTGAGTCAGGAGGATCTGGGCTTGTGGCCAGCCTCAGCTACTTAGTGAGGCCCTCCTCAACTTAGTAAGACCCTGTTTCAAAATAAAGAATAAAAAATAGGGCTGGGGGTGTAGCTCGGAGGTAGAATGCCCCTGAGTTCATCCCCAGTACCACAAAAAAAAAAAAAAAAAAGTGAGTCTTGGGGGCCTACCTGGGGTATAGCTAACCTCCCACCTGAACATGGCTTTCTTTCTTTCTTTCTTTCTTTCTTTCTTTCTTTCTTTCTTTCTTTCTTTCTTTCTTTCTTAATACCTCTCTCTCTCTCTCTCTCTCTCTCTCTCTCTCTCTCTCTCTCTCTTTCCTTTTCCTTTCCTCTCCTCTCTTTTCTTTCCTTTTCTTGTGTGGCACTGGGAATTGAACCTAGGAGGATTCTACCTCTGAGCTGCACTTCCAGCCCTATTTTATTTTTATTTTGAAACAGGGTGTCACTAAGTTACAGAGGCTGTCCTCATCCTCCGGTCGGCCATCCTCTTATCTCAGCCTCCCAAGTACTGAGATTACAAGCGTGCACCACCACACCCGACTAGAGCGTGGGTTTCTGCCTTCCCTAAATTCTTGGAACTTACTCGCAACACTAATGCCGCCCTGATCTGCGGGCGGCTAATCCTGGGCTCTTCTGCCGTCCATCACACCTTGGCTAGTGAGTTTAATGAGACTGGCTGGTCTTGAAGAAATGACAAGTCATTGGGTTTGGGCCAAGCCATAACCATGGAGTGGGATGACGGAGGCGCCACTGTGCAAGTCGGCCCTGTCACCACAGCCGTGCTCCTTCTTCTCAGGGCGTTGTCACGCCAGGCACCTGCACGCCACAGGCTTCTGGAAGAATGGGAATGCTGAGGCGCCCGCCTCCCTCCCTGTCCAAGAACCTCCCAGGCTGACACGCTCTTGTCTGCCACTTCCTTGGGGATCCACAGCCCCTGTCCTTTGACCCCAGCCTTTCTGCCAGAAACAGAAAGAGGGAGAAGAGGCAGCCAGGGAGAGCCGCCTTCTCCAGCCTGACCCCAGCTCTGAATCTTCTAAACCAAACTCTAACACTTAGTAACAGGTTCAAAGAAGACTGAATAATGGAAAAAATGAAGAAAAACAAAACATTGTGTGAATAAAGAATATTTATAGTCTACTTCTTGGCTCAGCGATGGAGAATAGTTATAATAATGTCAACGTGTATTTTGTGCTGTCACTGTATCAGGAGGACCAGGGGAAGCAGAGTATCGGCTGGGTCTGCACCCACCATAGTAGAAAGGGTGGCGGCTAATTTTATATGTCAGTTAGACTAAATCATGATACCCAGGTATTGGGTCAAATGCCAGTCTACGCCGGGCGTGGTGGCACACACTTGTAATCCCAGCATTTGGGAGGCTGAGACTGGAAGATCCGGGTTCGTGGCCAGCCTCAGCTACCTAGTGAGGCACTCCGCAACTTAGTGAGACTCGGTTTCAAAATAAAGAATAAAAAATAGGGCTGGGGGTATAGCTCGGAGGTAGAATGCCCCTGAGTTCAATCCCCAATACCGAAAAAAAAAAAAAAAATAAGCCAGTCTAGATGCCTTTCAGAAGATGCCTCTTAAATGAGATTAACATTTAAACCAGTGGATTTAGGATAAAGTCCTGGTCAGCATTCTTGCAGCTGTAATCTAAAGATCTGACCATACAACTTAGAGGAAAGAAGATTTCTTTTCTTACAGTTTCGGGCTCAGTCCCTGGGGAGCGGGGGACTGAGATTTCAGGGGAGGGAGAGCACGTGGGCCGTGCTCACATCACAGAGGCCAGAAGCCAGAGAGCAGGGGAGAGGGGCCAAGTGCAATCTCCAAGGCCGCACCCCCAGGCACTGCCTCAGCAGCCACACCCCACCACCTACCATCACGACGACGCATTCATCCACTTCTGGGACTCCAACCTTCAGGCCTCAATTGTATCAACCCTGAATATTAATAAATGAGCTCCTAGCCGGGCGTGGTGGTGCACGCTTGTAATCCCGGCATTCGGGAGGCTGAGACCGAATCCGGGAGGATCCGGGTTCGAGGCCAGCCTCAGCTACCTAGTGAGGCACTCCGCAACTTAGTGAGACTCGGTTTCAAAATAAAGAATGAAAAATAGGGCTGGGGGTATAGCTCAGAGATAGAAGGCCCCTGAGTTCAATCCCCAGTACTGCAAAAAAAAAAAAAAAAAAAAAAACTCTTTAGGGGCATTTTATGTCCACTATAACACCTTCCATAATGGGGTGGGCTTAGTGAATCAATTGAAGGCCTTGAGAGAAAAAAATTACTGTGGTCCCTCAAGGAAGAAGGAACTGTGTCTCCATACTGCCTGCCGAGCCGGGCTGCTCACCTCTCGCCTGCCAGCCTGCTTTGCACACTTGAGACTTGCCAGCCCAATTGTGGGAGCCAGTTCCTTAAAAGCAATCGGTGTGTGTCACTGCAGCAAAGTACAGGACACGGGCTACTTATAAAGAACAAGAGCTTTATTTAACGCACAGTGTTGAGGTTCCCCGTCCAAACAGCATAGCGCAGGCTGTATGACACGAGCCGCCCTCGGCTGCCTCACTCCACAGTGTGGGCCGCAATGGCAGGAGCCACGCATGGGAGCAGGTGAGCCCTTAATTAGAGCAGAGAGCGAGCGTGGGCCAAACTCAGGCTTTCAGAACAACCTGCTCTCAAGCTCTGCCTCCTGTGAGCACGCCCCAAGGATCTAAGCTCCCCACCCCGAGGGCCACTCCATCTTCCAGTTCCACCTTCCTGGGGACCAAGTGTCCTACTCACGAGCTCTTGAGGGGACATAAAGCACGGCAGTACACCTATGTATATGTATGTAGATATACACATATATGCATGCATATACAGGCAGAAGTGCATATACAGGCAGAAATACATATACATACATATTTATACATGTAAAATATACATATATACGCATGTACACACATGCATATCCTAGTGGTTCTGCTTCCCTGGAGTAATGACATAAGAAGTCAATAGCTAAAGTCTGAAGTTAGTGACTCAAGAGATGGTGTGTATGTCTGTACACAGTGTGTGTGTGTGTGTGTGTGTGTGTGTGTGTGTGTGTGTGTGTTGTACTGGAAATTGAATCCAGGAGTGTTCGGGGCTACACCCCCAGTTCAATTTCATTTTTATTTTGAAACAAGGTCTCACTGGGTTGATGAGAGTCTCACTACTTGCTGAAGCTGTCCTCGAACCTGTGATCCTCTTGACTCAGCTTCCCAAATACTGGGATTACAGGTGTGGGCCGCCAGGCCTGGCTGAGATGGCATGTGTTTTTGAATAGAGAGGTAAACACCACAACAAACATGTGGAACTGCAATGTTAAGAAAGAGCCTCTGGGGAGAAGAAAAACAGAGCTGAAATCAAGTGTGTGTGTATGTGTGTGTGTGTGTGTGTGTGTGTGTGTGTGTGTGTGTGTGTAACTTTTTTGCTATGACTATCATTTTTTTTTTCTTTAGTGGTACTGGGGCTTGAACCCAAGGGCATTCTACCTCTGAGCTACACCCCCAGCTTTATTTTATTTTTTTATTTGGAAACAGGGTCTTGCTAGGTTGCTGAGAGTCTCACTATGTTGCTGAGGCTGGCCTCGAACCCTGCGCCACCAAGCCAGGCTTGACTATTGCCTTGACAGTAACTATATTCCCTCTCCCCAAAATCACAGCACCACCCAAAAGAATGTACCCAGAATGTTTCCATTTTCTTTTCTGCTAAGTGCTGCACAGGACGCATATGGATAAAATTATAGCTGGACGTGGTGGTACATGCCTGTAATCCCAGTAGTTGGGAGGCTGAGACAGGAGGACTACAGGTTTGAGACCAGCCTCAACAACTTGGCAAAACCCTTAGCAACTCAGCGAGACCCTGCTTCAAAGTAAAAAGGGCCGGGGCAGAGGGGCAAGGGTCTCGCTAGTTGCTAAGGGTTTTGCAGAAAAGCAAATAGAACCATTTCAACTAAGTTAGACTTGAAATAATAAAAAGCTTTGCCGTGGTGCATAATTTTAAGTGGTGTGTTTAACAAAATTCAAAAGAGTTCAGTTACTTTTTTTTTTTTGTATTAAAACAAAATTGATGAGGCAGGAGGATCACAGGTTCAAGGCTAGCCTTAGCAACTTAACAAGACTGTTTCAAAATTTAAAAAAAGGGCTGGGGATATAGTTTGGAGGTAGAAACTCTGAGCTTGATCAGTACCAAAACAAACAAAGATTAATGGTAGATAAAAAATGTAAGGGAAAAAACTGTCACGTCACTAACTAGCAGCCTTGATGTATCCTCCTGTGTAGAACTATGGTATGCAGGGAAGCCACCCCTCTTCTTCATGGCTCTCTGACTCTATTTCCTGTTAGAATGGTTTTGTTTTCAAGATGCTGGTATGCTCTTCAAGTACGTGTCACATTTTCCTGTGCTTCTGTTCTGAACAAGAATACCATTAAAAAATGCATTTTAAGCCATGCTTATAATCCCAGTCCTTGGGAGGCTGAGACCGGAGGATCCGGGTTCGCAGGCAGCCTCAGCTACTTAGTGAGGCCCTGGAAACTTAGTGAGACCCTGTTTCAAAACAAAGAATAAAAAATAGTACTGGGGGTGTAGCCCGGAGGTAGAATGCCCCTGGGTTCAATCCCCACTACTGCAAAAAAAAAAAAAAAAAAAAAAATGCATTTTAAGCCTGGCATGGTCCCGCACGCCTGTAATCCCAGTACTTGGGAGGCTGAGACAGGAGGATCACAGGTTCACGGCCAGACTCAGCAACTTAGTGAGACCCTGTTTCCAAATAAAAAAATAAAATGAAATAGGACTGGGGGTCTTCAGTAACTTAGTGAGACTCTCCACAACTTAGTGAGACCCTGTTTCAAAATAAAAAATAAAATAGGGCTGAGGGTGTAGTTCAGAGGTAGAATGCCCCTGGGTTTAACTTCCAGTATCACACTCAAAAAAAAAAAAAAAGAAAAGAAAAAAGGGCTGGGGGTGTAGCCTGAAGGTAGAAGGCCCTTGGGTTCCATTCCCAGTAAAACACACACACACACACACACACACACACACACACACACACACACGCTTTTATCTGACCTGTCTCTCCACCTTTGGAATGCACACCAGTAGACTCAGAACCTCTCTTTTTACTCCAGACACATTCTGGGGTTTTAGTTTCCACAAATACTGAGACACAAGTGGTGACCTATTTTTTTTTTTTT
>PVLC010025546.1:0-23566 GCA_004027655.1 Graphiurus murinus | reverse complement strand
AATCCCAGCATTCGGGAGGCTGAGACCGGAGGATCCGGGTTCGCGGCCAGCCTCAGCTACCTAGTGAGGCACTCCGCAACTTAGTGAGACTCGGTTTCAAAATAAAGAATAAAAAATGGGGCTGGGGGTATAGCTCGGAGGTAGAATGCCCCTGAGTTCAATCCCCAGTACCGCCAAAAAAAAAAAAAAAAAAAAAGAAGTACTTTCTCAAACAAAGAAAAACCGAGGGAATTTATCACCATTCTTTACAAAAAATCTTAAAAGGTGTTCTTCAAACAAAAAGGAAAATTATGTAGGTCTGAAATTCAGATCTAGATAAGAGAGAGAGAGAAGAAATATATTTTTTTTTATTCTTCATTGATCAAATAGATAATTCTTTATTGAAGCCATTAATGATAGTAAGAATGGATTGGGTGATTATACAGATAAGTGAAATAAATGACAGCAATAGAAGACTTAGGAGAGAACTGGGAATATTTAGTTACAGAGTAAATGTACATTGTAAACACTAAAGCATTCTACCTCCAAGCTACACCCCCAGCCCTATTTTTTATTCTTTATTTTTGAAACAGGGTCTCACTAAGTTGCAGAGGGCCTCACTAAGTAGCTGAGGCTGGCCGAAAACCCAGATCCTCCGGTATCAGCCTCCCAGAAGCTGGGATTACAAGCGTGCACCACCATGCCCGACTTTTATTCTTTATTTTGAAACAGGGTCTCACTAAGTTGCAGAGAGCCTCACTAAGTAGCTGAGGCTGGCTGCAAACTCAGATCCTCCAGTCTCAGCCTCCAAAGTACTAGAATTACAAGTGTGCACCACCATGATAAGTTAAAAGAAAATAGAATTATAAAAGATAATTAAAACCGGACAAGACAGAAAAGGAGAATATTTAAAAACAAGTACAACAAATAGAAAACAGATATAAATATGGTAGATACTTCAAATATATTAAAAATAATCAAATTTAATATGAGTTTTCAAAGTACACCAATTAAAAGAACAAAAATTCAAATCATGACCACATGGAATTAAGTCAGAAACAAATAAAAGACAAGTCTCTATAAAAATCCTCAGATAATTAGAAACTGAAGGGCTGAGGATGTGGGTGAGTGGTAGAATGCTTGCCTAGCTTAGAACAAGGTCCTGACTTCAATCTCAGTAACAACAACCAAAAAAAAGGAAAATAATACATATCTAAAAACACAAAACAGGACCAAAAATACCCTCATAAGTCGAAGACTAAATCATATAGGAAACTGAAGAAAAAATTTTTTTAAATGCAACATATCAAAGTTTATATGATACCACTGGAGTCGTCTTTAGGGGAAATATACAACACCAAACACCTTCTTTCTTCAAAGAGGAAAAAAAAAAAGAACTCAAACCAGTGACCTCAGCTTCCACCTCAAGAAATTAGAAAAAGAAGAGCAAATTAAACCCAAAGTACACAGAAGAAGGCAAAGATCAGAGGAGAAATCAATAGGATAAAAAATAGAACAAGGAGAGAAATCAATGAGCGCAAACGTTCTTTGCCAGGGTCAGGGGGGGGCAGCCTTGGCCTCCGACGGTCCCGGAGCGCGAGGGCGGCGGGAACCAGGCATTGCCAAGGTGCGGACGGGAGAGGGCGACCCCGCACGATCCACAGGTGTTACAGGACGGGAGGGAATTTTTTTTTTCTTTTTCCCAGTAATGGGGATTGAACCCAGGGGCATTCTACTGCTGAGCTATACCCCCAGCCCTATTTTTCATTCTTTATTTTGAAACAGGGTCTCCCTAAATTGCGGAGGGCCTCACTAAGTAGCTGAGGCTGGTCGAGAACCTGCGATCCTCCTGTCTCAGCCTCCCAAGTGCTGGGATGACAAGCGTGCGACACCACGCCCGGCTCCAGGTTGTTCAGAATATTCTGAATGAGGACTTCATGCCCCTACGTTCAACAGCTCCCATAAAAGGTCGGATGCCCAGACAGACAAATTCCCAAAGCCCCTTCAAGAACAGGGAATCTAAACAGCCCCACGTCTGGTGCAGAGCTGGGTTCTTGGCTAAGAACCTTCCCAGGAAGAAGACCCACACCCAGGTGGCGTCACTGGTGACAAAACACCCCCACCCTAGGCACGCCCTTCCAAAACCCAAGGACAGCGGGACTCTTCCGCAGCGTCCAGATGAAGACGGCAAAAGGAGAAAGGCAATCGTGTGTTCCTCTGGGGTGAGTCGGACGCAGGGCGCTTGCCTTCTCTTCATAATTGGGAAGCTTATCTTTGCAGATGGTGATGATGTCCATCCACGAGTAGTTCCTCTCTCGCCGGATCTTCTCTAACTCGGGATCGTTCTCGTATTTGTCAGCATCCAGCTAAAGGTGTTTAAACAACAACAACAACAAAGATCCCGTTATACAGGGAGATGGGAAACCATTCTCTTTCTGGACGTCCACTTTGGTCGTACTCCAAAAGCACTATTTACTCCTCTGCCAGACTCTAAGCAGCTCTGGCTAATCCGTCCGGTGGGATCTCCATTCTCCGAAATGCAAATCCCAGCACTTGGGAGGCTGAGACAGGAGGATGGCAATTTCAAGGAGAGCCTGGGCAAGTAGTGAGACATTCATCAACCCAGTGAGACCCTATTTTATTTATTTTTTTATTGTTATTTATTTTTTTTGCAGTACTGGGGATGGAACTTAGGGGCATTTTACCTCTGAGCTACACTCCCCCCAGCCCTATTTTTTATTCTTTATTTTGAATCAGGGTCTCACTAAGTTGCACAGGGCCTCACAAGTTGCTAAGGCTGGCCTTGAACCCAGATCCTCCTGTCTCAGCCTCCCAAGTACTGGGAAGACAAGCATGTACAACCACGCCTGGCTGAGACCCTGTTTTTGAATAAAAATAAAACAGGAGCCAGGTGTGGTGGCGCACACTTGTCATCCCAGTACTTGGGGGGATGAGACAGGAGGATCACAAGCTCGTGGCCAGCCTCAACAACTTGTGAGGCCCTCCGCAACTTAGTGAGACCCTGTTTCAAAATAAAGAATAAAATAGAGCTGGGGGTAGAATAGCTAGGACGTAGAATGCCCCTGGGTTCAATCCCCAGTACCACAAAAATAAATAAATAAAATAATGCGGTATTGGCAATATAAACTCGGCATAGCCTCCCATGTCCCTGAATATCTCTAGATTACGTTTAATACCTAATACAATTCGAACAGCTGTTACGCTGCGTTCTTTAGGCAACCCTGAGAGGTCCGTACAGACAACCCAGATGAAACTTTTTTTTTTTTTTTTGCGGTACTGGGGATGGAACCTGGGGGCATTCTACCTCCGAGCTACACCTCCAGCCCTATTTTTTATTCTTTATTTTGAAACAGGGTCTCACTAAGTTGCAGAGGGCCTCACTAAGTAGCTGAGGCTGGCCGCAAACCCAGATCCTCCAGTCTCAGCCTCCCAAGTACTGGGGTTACAAGCGTGCACCACCACGCCCGGCTAAGATGCAACTTTTTAAATACAGTTATCCAGTAGCTGATGGAACCATGAAGCAGAACCTGCAGGTGTAGACCAGCTATGTTTTATAGGATGAAGACTGTCCTGACTCATGAATCTCAAATAGAGGACAATTAGATCTTCAGCAAGTTCTGTTGTAATTTCATCATGTGACGCCGCTAACCCAGAAGAGTTACTAAGAAAGCATATAAAAGTGGACAGGACGGTAGCACAGAGTAAACAACTGACTTTTGATGGGCTGTGACTCATCACATAGAGAAGTGAAGGCAGAAGAACAACCCAAAAGACACCTTTTTTTTTTTTTTTTTCTTTTTGCAGTTCTGGGGATTGAACCCAGGGGCATTCTACCTCCAAGCCACACCCCCAGCTGTACTTTTATTCTTTATTTTTAAACAGGGTCTCACTAAGTTGCGGAGGGCTTCAATATGTAGCTGAGGGTGGCCACAAACCTGTGATCCTCCTGTTTCAGCCTCCCAAATACTGGGATTACAAGCATGTGTCACCACACCCGGCTAGAAGACTTGGGAGGCTGAGACGGGAGTACTGCAGGTTCAAGGACAATCTTGGAATGTAATGAGACTCTGTTTCAAAAAACAGGGCTGGGGATGAAGCTTGGAGGTCAAATGCCTCTGGATTCAATCCCCAGTACCAAAAATAAAATAAAACAAAATTAGTCTTCTTTGATTCTTTGGACACATTCTGAAGTTGACCTGTCATCTTATTCTTGCTCTTAAAACTGTCATATACACAATGAAACTCCAAGAGTGCAGCAGGGATTTGCCCCATCTGGTTTGGACTGTGGATAAATTAGATGCTGCTACAAAGCAAACCTTATTATCCTCTCCTAACAGAAACTATAAAGCACTTAATTGCTTTGAAGATGGTAACTTCCAGGAGGTACTAAATCCTGGGGGGTAGAAGGAGGGGTCCTGTATGAAAATTAACAAAATTAAGGGCAAGAGGACTAGACCAGACCTGGCCTTGGTGGATCAGAGCAGAGCTCCTACGATTGACCAGAAGGGCTGGGCCAAGGAAGGCTGTGGCTTCTCTTATCTGAAACAGTAGAAACTTGAAGAAACCCTCTAGCTTCCTTTGCCTGTAATTACTAGCATTTATTTATTTTTGCAGTACTGAGGATGGAACCCAGGGTCCTTCTACCTCCGGGCTACACCCTCAGACTTTTATACTATTTTTATTTGGAAACAGGGCCTCGCTAAGCTGCTGTGAGCCTAAATTGCTGAGGCTAGCTTCAAACCTGCGATCCTGCTGTCTCAGCCTCCCAAGTACTGGGATTTACAAGTGTATGTCACCATGCCTGGCTGTTACTAGCTTTTATTTGGCTTTAAAAATCACTCATGCTGGGGGTTCCGCAGCTCCACCCTACAGCAGGGGTCTCCCCCTAGCTGTGCAGACAGCACCTCTGATCTGTGGGTCAGGATGCCTACGGCCGCTTGGGTTGAAACCACGCACTCTTGACGTGAGCCTGCAAAGGCGTCCAACTCGTGACCCTCGACAACAGGACGGAACTCGACCCTCAGATCATGCCCTGAGGATTAACTAATGCCAGGTGTGCCACCCGCCGCTCCACCTCGGATCACCTTCCGCCCAGCTTCATCCCGTTAACTATCACTAAACCCTACTCCTCCTGGAGTAGGCTCCCTCAACCTGTGAATAAACTCTTTTGCAAAACAGGTTTCTGTGATTGGTTTACTGTGCTGCGGGCGAAGCTGGCCCGCTTCCAGAGCCTCAACATGGACCAGAGGATCCCCCAAAGCCGTGGGGCAGGCGGAGGGCTCCACGCTCCCCCACACCCCCGGGAAGGCGAGGGTTAGGGTTAGGGCTGGGCTTGCAGTCCATCCTGATCCCTTGAATGAAGACTGGCTAAAAGCAGGGAACCTCCAAGACTCGCCCCGGTCACCCCTCGGCCTCGCAGGCCCTCCCCTGCGGGAAACCTTCATCTCAAACTAGCGGGGCCAGCAGGCCGGGGCGGGGCCGACACCAAGCATCTGCAGGTGCACGAGCTCCGCAGCGCTGACGTCACCGGGCCGGGGTCCACAGGGAAGACAAGGACCCCAGCCCACCGGTGGCCCCGTGCCTCCCGCCCTTCAGCCTCCCACTTTCCCCCCTGCAGAACCCCCAGCTCGCGACGCACCCCAAGGGCTGGGAATACGCAGCGCGTCCGAACCCCAAAGCCCAGGCCCATGAGCTAAGACCCGCAGCCCAGCGGCTGGGCATGCGCAGTGCACCCCGCGCCCGGCCGCCGACCACCCCGCCGGTGCGGAGCATGCGCAGTGCGGCCCAGCCGCCCGCAGCCGGAGCTGAGGGCGCAGGCGCCGGGAGCGGGTCTCGGTGCGGGAGCCGGGGTGTCGGTACCTTCCAGTAGAGCACGCCGAGCCCGCGCAGCTGCTCCAGGCCCACGGCGCGCTCGGGCTCACAGTGGTGCGGCAGCCGCGGGTCGGCGGGAGACTCATCCATGTACCAGGCCTGCACCATGGCTGCACCTTGTACTGGAGAGGCCGCGGGAGCTGAGCTGGAGCAGAGGCGGGGCGGGGAGACCTAGGCTCCTCCCGCCCGGGGGCGAGGCACCGCCCTGCGCCTGCACCCGGGCTGAGCTCGGCCCAAGCCCGCTCGCTGCGGAGGATTGCCCAGGTGCCGGGTGGACTCGGTCCCCCTTGCCCCAGGCGTCTGCAGCACTAACTTGCAATTTTTTGCGCCGCCATCTTTTCCCTCTTTTCATCCCATCTTATATCCTAGCATAAAAGCAGCCGCCCCTCCCGCTCCCGAGTGTCTTATCAATGCAGACAATGCTCTACTTACAAGGGTTCAACTTGCGGTGGCGGGAAAGCCATATGTTTCGGTAGAAATCCCACTTGACCTTGAGTTGCATCCCACTTGACCTTGAGTTGCATCTTTGCCCTGCCCCGGCTAGCAAAATGTAATGGAATACCTACCCTCCAGCTATGCTAAGGAACATCGCTGATGGGCACAGCCGGGAACCGGGCGTCACTATAAACCTCCCTCCCGCCACCCACAATTGGTGTTAGTTCAGTACCCAGAAAGGTCTTCGGGCCGGGCGTGGTGGCGCACGCTTGTAATCCAAATATTTGGGAGGCTGAGACAGGAGGATCGAAGTTCCGCGGCCAGCCTCAGGTACTTAGTGAGGCCCTCCGCAACTTAGTAAAATAGGGCTGGGGAGGGCCGGGCGTGGTGGCGCACGCTTGTAATCCCAGTACTTGGGAGGCTGAGACCAGAGGATTGCAGGCTCCCAGCCAGCCTCATCTACTTAGTGAGATTCTCTGCAACTTAGTAAGACCCTGTTTCAAAATAAAGAATAAGAAATAGGGCTGGGGGTGTAGCTCAGAGGTAGAATGCCCTTGGGTTCAATCCCCAGTACCTAAAAAAGAAAAAAAAGATCTTCAAGCCCAGTGTGCTTTGCTTTGTTTAGGTTGTCCCTGGAGCAGTATTCAGTAAATTACCTGAGATATCCAGTACTCTTATGATTGAACAGGCTGTTAGAATTTGCTCCCGTGTAGGCTGATGTAATGTTCTAAACACCTTTAGAACATGTTCTTTGGGCTTGTTGTAGTTTGTTTGGTGTATTTTTGTTTTGTTTTCCTTTGGTACTAGAGATTGAAACCAGAGCCAGTCTACCTCCAAGCCACACACCAGCCCTTTTCATTTTTATTTTGGAACAGGGCCACACAAAGTTGCTGAGGGTCTCACTAAGATGCTTAACCTGGGCTCCAACCTACAATTCTGTCTCAGACTTGCAAGTACGGGGATTATAGGTGTGGGCCACCACAACCAGCTACCCCCGGCCCTTTTTTTTAAATTTTGAAACAGGATCTAGCTAAATTGCTGAGACTATCCTTGAATGTCTCGGTTTCTTAAATACTGGGATTACAGGTGTGGGCCACCACTCCCAGCAGGTTTGGTGGGTTCTCCTCCCAACTTCAGTTTAGAGGGTTTATCAGGGCGTAATCATTGTAACTTGAGGAGCAGCTGTAAACTGCTAAGAGGGAATCCAGCCTCTACGTTAGCCTGGATTTGTCTTTTCTGAGCAGTCAGCTAAAAGGATCAGGTTTTCTCAGCCACTCATTTATTTATTTATTTATTTATTTATTTATTTATTTATTTATCTATCTATTCATGTACTTTGGTACTGGGGATTGAACCCAAGGGCATTCACCCAGCCCTCTTTATATTTCTATGTTTTTGTGTGTAGGGTACTGGGGCTTGAACCCAGGGTCGTTCTACCTCTGAGCTACACCCCTAGCCCTATTTTTTATTTTTTATTTGTTTATTTATTTATTTATTTATTTATTTATTTATTTATTTATTTATTTATTGCGGTACTAGGGATGGAACCCAGGAGCATTCTACCTCCAAGCTATACTCCCAGCCCTATTTTTTATTTTTTATTTTGAAACAGGGTCTCACTAAGTTGCAGAGGGCCTCACTAGGTAGCTGAAGCTGTCTGTGAACCCGGATCCTACGGTCTCAGCCTTCCAAATGCTGGGATTACAAGGATGCGCCACCACGCCCGGCTTTATTCTTTATTTTGAAACAAGGTCTCATTAAGTTGCCGAGGGCCTCACTAAGTAGCTGAGGCTCCCCGAGAACCTGTGAATCCTTCTGTCTCAGCTTCCCAAGTACTGGCATTACAAGCGTGCACCATCATGGCCGGCTTATTTTAATTCTTTTGAAACAGGGTCTCCCTAAATTGCCGAGGCTGGCCTTGAATCTGCAATCCTCCTGTCTCAGCCTCCCAAGTACGGAGATTACAGGTGTGTGCCACTGTACCTACATATGATCCACCATTTTTTTTTTTTTTTTTTTGTACTGAGGATGGAATCCAGGGGCTTTCTACTTCTGGGCTATATCCCCAGATCTATCTGTGTGTGTGTGTGTGTGTGTGTGTGTGTGTGTGTGTGTGTATGTATGTGTATTAGTTACTGGGGATGTAACCCAGAGGCATTCTATGTCCGAGCTACACCCCTAGCCCTATTTTCTATTCTTTATTTTGAAACAGGGTCTCACTAAGTTGTGGAGGGCCTCACTAAGTAGCTCAGGCTGACCACCAACCCGTGGTCCTCCTGTCTCAGTCTCCCAAGTACTGGGATTACAGGTGTGCACCACCACGCCCAGCTTTATGTTCCACATTTTGAGGGTGAAATAACTAAGGCACAGCGACCTTAAATAACTTCCTCAGGGTCAAGTGGCCAGCAAATGACAAGCTGGGGTTTAAATTCAGCCTAGCCCAAGTAATGCCGCTGGTTTCATTCAGTCATAAAATCAACTTGCTCTGGTAACAGAGGGGCTGCTTCCAATTCCCGATCCAGGCTTGCAGCGCGCCGCACGGTTGTGTATCTGCCATCTGTTGGCCTCTGTCTTGAGAGGCCTTTGCTTCCTTCTGGGGAGAGGAGAGGGGAGTAGTTTCTCTCTCTCTCTCTCTCTCTCTCTCTCTCTCTCTCTCTCTCTCTCTCTCACACACACACACACACACACACACACACACACACCATACTTTGGAAAAGCGATATGGTCAGGATGCCCTGAGGGCTGCCAGCGGCCGCTCACACAGGCAGATCTGATGAAAACAGCACTCATTATTTTCCTTTGGACAGTGCTAGCCTGTGGGATCCCTCCTTTGAAGGAGAATCTTTTGAACTTGAACTGCTTCCTCCAGAGGAATAGTCAGCAACAGCCCAGAAAGCATGTTTCATGACTAGAATTTATCACCCCGGTGTAAGACGCTTGGGAAGCACCTGCTCAGATGTTTTGAAAGACAGATGGTCTCTGTTGCTGCAGCCCTGCCCGGGCTGGTATCCGTCCAGGATTTGCAAAGGGCTCCCAGCCCAGGGACATGAACAAACAGCACAGGGACAGAGTGGAGCCGGAGAAGGCGACAGTCCAAGCTACACAGAGACCGTGCACCAACCTCTGGACAGACTGTATCAAGGACCAGAGAGTAAATACTTCAGGCTTTTTATATAACAGCCTTTTTATTTTTTTTCCAGTACTGGAGATTGAACCCAGGGGCATTTTACCTCTGAGCTACACCCCCAGTCCTATTTTTTATTCTTTACTTTGAAACAGGGACTCACTAAGTTGCAGAGGGCATCACTAAGTAGCTGAGGCTGGCCGCGAACCTGCGATCCTCCTGTGTCAGCGTCCCAAGTACTGGGATTACAAGCGTGCACCGCCACGCCCAGCTAGGCTCACTATAATGACCTGCTCCCACAGACCTACCCGGGGGCCCAAGAGAAATTACAGTAATCCTTCTGAGAGTGACACTGTGATCTAAGTACCTTCCACTACACCCCGCCCCTTAAAGGTCCCACCACCTACTTCCTACTTCAACACTGGGGACCAGGCTTGGAGCACAGGCAGGAGCCTGTTAGGGACATTCTCACATGGTATCCAAACCATTGTGTCACTGTGTCACTGTCACCAGCAGTTCTAAAACGGCTCCCTTGTAACTCGAGGCAAGAGATGTGCAGTCTCATGGAAGATGTCAGGTGTGCAGCCCTTGACGCTCCAGGAGCCAAGAGGTGCCCGGCGTGCAGCCCCGTCAGCCTCGAGATTGGGGGGATTGGAGATACCAAGCAGCCACGGCCCCCTGCCTTCCGAGTGTCTACAGTGAGTGCCCTCGGCCTTGGGGCTTCGGGTCCCTCCCCCTTAGCTGCTCCTGCCAGGACACAGCCCGAGCCCAGCCCGAGCAAAGAGCTGCGTGGAGGAGCCTGGTCCACACTGCTCTCCCCGGGAGGGCTGCGTCTGGGTTAACGTCTTCCAAGTGGAACAGGCTGGAGGGCTTTGAAGAGACAGAGACAATGCTGAGAGCGGGCTTCATAAATAATGGAGGAGTGGTGGAGGCCGGGAGCTACGGGGGAGCATCTGTGCAGACAGCAGCGTGTCAGCTGCATCTGACGGCAAAGGGCTAAAAATACAAGTGAGCAGTCAGACCTGTGTCGAGAACCTGTGAGACTCCTAGATCTTCCACAGCAAGGGAACCCAGCACGTTCCCTAGAAGATGCATAATGCCCGAGAGACTTTAATGGGTTCTTTTATTTATTTATTTTTATTTTTGTGGTACTGTGGGTTGAACCCAGGGGCAGTCTACCTCCGAGCTATACTCCCAGCCCTATTTTGTTTTTATTTTGAAACAGGGTCTCGCTAGGTTGATGAGAGTCTCACTACCTGCTGAGGCTGTCCTCGAACATGCGATCCTCCTGTCTCAGCCTCCCAAGTAAGTACTGGGATTGCTGGCATGCGCTGCCACGCCCGGCGACTTTAATGTATTCTTGTACTAGAAACATGCTTAATACCAAATATGAAAAAAGAGAATAATTCCAGAATATTATTCGTAGTTAGGTTATCAAATGTTGGTATTTATTGAAGCCGGGGACAGATCTCTGGGTGTTCATTGAACCACTCTCTTCTTTGTGTATTTTTGAAAACCCACCCCCTCCCCCAAATTTTTAAGGCTACTTTATCTATGAATTAAGAAATGAACCATCTGGGCTTGTAACTTTTCTTAATTGAAAACAGGGAGGATGGGTCTAGCTTTGTTAACGAGAGCCACATTCAGAAGCAGCTGCCTGGAGGCCCCACTCAGCAAAATTTTGTTTAAACTAATTAAAAGGAAAGCGCGTCTCCTGGTCCTAATACATCTTGGAAGTGGAAACGGAAGGCACGTGTATGGCTCCAGGCTTTTTCTTTGGAAAAAGAAAATGCAGGAGACTTATCCACAGCATATCCGTGAATTATCCCAAGCCTCCGTGCTCCCGGGATGAAAATCAAACCAAATGTTTACTCCAGTGTGAGGCCGCCAGCCTCGTTCTTCATTTGCATCAGATTCAAGATCATACTGTCTCCAAAACACTCCCAATAAGACATTTCCCCCCAAAACATGTTCCATGTCATGTAAACTGAGAACAGCGATTAGTCAGTCAGTCCCTCCTCCTCTGACAGCCTCAGTGCTGTCACCCTCCCCCCAGGTGACCTCGGCTGATTCCGGGCGCCTCCCACAACCCCTCCAGGTCCCATCCGTGTGCAAACTGGGGGGTTACATTTCCAGCACGTGATCTGGGGTCACATTCAAACCATAGTAGCTCCTAATGAAGAAATTGCTTCCCAGGCGTGGTGGCCCGCACCTGTAATCCCAGTACTTGGAAGGCTGAGACAGGAGGATTGCAAGTTAGAGGACAGCCTTGGCAAGTTGTAAGATTCATCAACCTGGTGAGACCCTCCCTGTTTCAAAATAAAAATAAAATAGGGCTGGGGATGCAGCTCAGAGGTCGAATGTTCCTGGGTTCAATCCCTAGTAGCACCAAAAAAAAAAAAAAAAAAAAAAAAATCAGATGGATTTGGTGTCTTTTGTCCATTTATAAATTACCCAGAAGACCACAGGGTGGAGGCAGGAGCAACTTTAGGGGGTTTAGGGGAAGGACGGACACGGATGGCTCCAGGCAATAGCCCCCGATCTGCACTTGGGAGACTGTTAGCAGCTCCTCGGCTACTGTGCCCTTTGGGGCTGGTAAGGCAGAGGGGCGTGGGGTTGGCAACGGAGAGGTACCACGCTATTGAGCAATTCTTGGCAGAGCAACGTTCCCATGGGTGTACAAGGTAATCTCAGCTCACTGGCCAAGAAGAGGAAAGGGGGGGCTGCTTACATTCCCATCTGCTTTTGTGTATGAAGTTCCTCATCAGTGGTGGCCATCAAGAATTTGATTAACCGGGCGTGGTGGCGCACGCTTGTAATCCCAGCATTCGGGAGGCTGAGACCGGAGGATCCGGGTTCGCGGCCAGCCTCAGCTACCTAGTGAGGCACGCCGCAACTTAGTGAGACTCGGTTTCAAAATAAGAATAAAAAATAGGGCTTGGGGGTGTAGCTCAGAGGTAGAACGCCCCTGAGTTCAATCCCCAGTACCGCAAAAAAGAAAAAAGAAAAAAGAATTTGATTAGACCACTATTAAGAAGCCTTGAATGGCTTTTTGTTTTTCCTATTGGCTTTGTGATTTTAATCACAAACCAGATAGAAAAAAGGCTTGTTCTGAGAAGTTACTCATGAAATGCTTTGTAGAGAGTTTACTTGGAAGTGTATACATTTTTATTATTATTTTTTTTTTGCGATACTGGGGATTGAACTCAGGGGCATTCTACCTCCGAGCTACACCCCCAGCCCTATTTTTTATTCTTTATTTTGAAACCGAGTCTCACTAAGTTGTGGAGTGCCTCACTAGGTAGCTGAGGCTGGCTGGGAACCCGGATCCTCCGGTCTCAGCCTCCCGAATGCTGGGATTACAAGCGTGCGCCACCACGCCCGGCTCCATTTTTATTATTTATGATCTTTCCTAATACCTTGTAGTGAGAATGTAATGAAATTTTTCCTGAAGACCTACAAAGAGAGACGGGCCCACCCCCCTCCAACTTACACCAAAGTGCTGTAGAAACGCTAGCTATCGTTCCCTGGCGTATCATCCCGCTCAGAGAGGGAGATGCCCTGCCCTGCCCTGCAGACAGGACCAACAGTGACACTGTGCCTGAAGCAGAGCGATGCGCACGGTGCCACTGGCACAGGATGCAGAAAATGCTGCCCAGCGTTTCTTCTGTGGCCAAGCCACCTGCTCGAGCTCCGCCCTTCCCACGAGTACTAGGCATGCGCGGCTGAGCCACGCCCCCTTCTCCCTCCCGTCAGCATCTTCTTTCCTTGATGTGCACAGGCACAAGGCAGCTTAGAAGGCAAGTGGACTTTCAGAACACTTCTTGTCTGCATCTCTTAAGCAATACTTTATTCATTCCTTACAAAATAAAAAGCCAGGGATTTGGAGCCAGGGTACATTACAACACAGGACAACAGTGCCACGCGCGGTGAGCACAAGGGTGAAGCATCACGGAGTGGCCAGTCTCAGAGCAGTTCCTTCTGATGGGTTAGGCACTTCCATCGAGCGGCTCACCGGAGCCACGGGAGAGCGCTGTCCGCCAGCCTTCCACAGCAGCCCACGCACGGGGCCTCAGCGTGGACAGCCGCCGGCGGGATCTCCACAGCGCTGGGGAGCGCTCAGGCCTCAGACCGCCTGGCCCCTTCTCTCGCCAGTCTGTCGGCTTCTTCGTTTCCTACAAATCCCGAATGACCAGGAACGTGCATCTGTGAAAAGTAATTCTTAACTTTATTTTTCCTAGTTTTAACACAGCAACATGACTACATTCTCACTGTTGAGAAACTTCAGCATTCAGAGCAAATGAGTAGGCCAAAGCTCACTTCACGGCGCCTCTTCCCAACAGAGTATCTTTTTAAACTGGGTATTGAACCTAGGGGCATTCTACCTTCAAGCTGCACCCCAGAGCTATTTTATTTTTATTTTGAAACAGGGTCTCACTAGGTTGATGAGAGTCTCAGAACTTGCTGAGGTTGTCCTCAAACCTGCAATCCTCCTGTCTCAGCCTCCCAAGTAATGGGATAACAAGCACATGCCACCACACTTGGCTTTCATTATTGTTTTAAACAAAATACAATACAGTCTGGCACAGAGGTGCACATCTATAATCCCAGTACTTGGGAGGCTGACAGGAAAAACACAGGTTCGAGAACAGCCTCAGCAACTTAGTGAGACCCTCAGCAACTCAGTGAGCCCCTGTTTCAAAATAAAAAATAAAAAGGACTGGAGATGTAGCTCAGAGGCAAAATGCTCTGGGTTCAACCCCCAGTATCACAGACTGGTTTTATTTGCCAGACATGGTGGCCCACTCCTGTCATCCCAATATCTGGAAGACTGAAACAGGAAGATTGCAGGTTGGAGACCAGTCTCAGCAACTTAGCAAGACTCTCAGCAACCTAGCAAGATCCTGTTTCAAAATAAAAACTAAAAACAGGGCTAGGGATGTAGTTCAGAGGTAGAATACCCCTGGGCTCAATCTCCAGTAACACACACACGGTTTAATTTGCCATTATGGCTGATTCCAAAGAAACAAACACAGACTTCCACCTTCCTTTAGGAGTCAGGGGTGCTGGGCGAGGCTTGATTATGCAGAGCTAGCCAGACGTAAGGAGTGCAGACCAGCCCTCAAGTCACACTTCCCCCGTGTCCTCCACAGTGACACTTGCAAGAACAGGATTGCTCACACCGGCCAAGACACACAGAGACGCCAACTTGGCTGCCACTGCTACTCTAACTTCAACAAAACCGTGGCTGGCCGGCCAGTGTGGCCGCCTCGGCGCCGAGGGCCACTCACCCACTGGATGTCCATGCCTTGGGCGAGCCTGTCCAGCTCCACGAAGTCCTCCTTGTTGATCACGTCCTTGCCCGCACTCGTCCTCCACCCGTTCTTCTTCCAGCCTTCCACCCAGCTGGTTATTCCTGGGAGACAGTGCCATCTGGAGAGCCGGCCTCCCTGCCTCCTGGCCTCCCAAATGCCTCTTGGGCGTGCAGAGCCGCCAGCCCCGACTCTTCACTCAGCTGGGTGTCCTCAGCTGCGGCAGCCTTGCATAGGCCTCAAACATGGCTCTCTTCCTTCCCTCTAGCTGTGTTGACCTGCAGCTCTCCCCTCAGGAAGCCGCTGCCTGCAGGAAGCCCGCCCCGGCCTCTCTCGTAACCCCGATGTGCTGCTACACAGGTGTCCCCAGAGGAGGAGTCCACACCCCCGACCTTGAGCTCCGCGCTCACACTCAGACTCCAAGTGTCCACCTCCTGACGGCAGAACTGCACTCCAAAGTCCTCTCTCCTCCCTACGAGTCCTGCCTGTCACGATGCCTCCTCCCAGGGAAGGCGGCCCGCTCCCTCGCAGCGACTGGAAACCCGCTAGGAGCGACACGGGGAGGCCTACCGTTGATCGTGAACATGCTGTCCGTGTAGAGGACCAGCTTGTTGATGTTCTGAGCCTTCGCTTGTTCAATGGCTTTGCAGGCTGCCTTGAAAAAATAGAGCCGTAGTCACGCTACACAGAAATGCTTGGCTCCTGACGCTGCTAACGTTCAAAGTGACTTAGTGACTTCAACATTGAAATGGTTCTTCCTTTTCTGTACTGCGATGATTACATTCTGCATATGAGATACGTAATTCCCTGTTGACACCTACTTGAAGTACAGAACTTCTAAAAATAATTTTAAAATCTTTCACAATTGTTACTACCTCCAATTTTTTTCTGGACTATGAGTATCTCATATAAATGGATAAAATAAGAAAAAAGAAGTGACAGGCTCAGGGATAACAGCAAGGGATGATAACCTCACATAATCTGATAATTCACATTGGTTTTATGCTTATGGTCAGAGCTGAACAATGATGAACTCTCTGACATCTGAAAACACGGCCAAGGAACGAGGGACGCACACAACTTACATGGATTTCTGCTCTTTGGTTTGTCTGTCGCCCGGGAAGTCTAACACCTACGTTCCTGTTTCAAAACAGTACAAAGAAAAGAAAATTATATAGCTAATTCTCAAAGTTGATTCCTTTTAATGGATAACAAGCTAGTGTGCGTTTTTATTTAAAATATAAAAGCTTCATATAAAAACGCAGCCTTTAAGAAGCAAACACTTTGTTGAAAGACACCATGGTATAGCATTACAGAAGGAATGCTGGGCCAGAAGTCAGAGGCCGAGACAAACTTCTAGACATGCAAAGCATTCGAGTGTGGTCTCCGTGAGCACCGAGCCCTGAGACACTGGCGCCGCAGCAGCTTTCCCCGCCCTCCAGGGTCTGAAGCAAAAATGAGATGTTCAAGCGAGAGTTGTGTCAACTGTGGAGCTCAACAGGTCAAGCTGGGCATGGTGGCGCACGCTTGTCATCCCAGCATTCGGGAGGCTGAGACTGGAGGATCTGGGTTTGTGGCCAGTCTCAGCTACCTAGTGAGGCACTCCGCAACTTAGTGAGACCCTGTTTCAAAATAAAGAATAAAAACTAGGGCTTGGGGTGTAGCTCGGAGGTAGATGCCTCTGAGTTCAATCCCCAGTACCGCAAAAAAAAAAAAAAAAAAAAAAAGAATGTGTAAGCGTTCTGTGTTTACTTACAAAGGGTGGCCTGGGCCCCAGTAAACCCCAATGCCTGCTCGGGGCCTCCTCCGCCCATTACTGGAGCAGCAGCCATCAGTGTAGACGACGACAGATTCTCCTACGGGAGGAAAACAGTAAGTGCCACTGGACTGACGTGACGGAGCGCCAAAGCTCACCTCAAACACTGACTAAGGCCCAATTGGCCTTAAGGCACAAGGGTATTTTACAGAGATGTGGTTGAGTTCCTGCTGTGGGGCACCTGCCATTTATGCCTGGAACCACAGGCCAGGCAAGTCAGAGGAGAGCTAGAACCCACTGCAAGGAGCCCTGCCGCTGGCATCCCACGCTGCACCCCTCCCCGAGCCAGGGCCACCTGGCCGTCACTACGCCATACTTCCAAAGCAGCACCTGGCGTGACGGTGACCCTATGACAGCACATTCGCAATAGTAAAACGTGGACCCTAGCTGGGCATGGTGGCACACGCGTATAATCCCACTACCCGGGAGGCTGCGACTGGAGGACTGCAGGTTCAAAGCCAGTCTCAGCAACTTAGCAAGACCCTGCTTTAAAATTAAAAAAAAAGAAAAAAGGTGGGCTGGGGCTGTAGCTTGGAGGTAGAATGCCCTGGGTTCAGTCCCCAGTACCAAAAATACATAAATACATAACTGAGTAAAATGTGGCTCCCGTCTCTGCTGCCTTTCACCAAGACAGAGGTTTGACCGACACGTCAAGGCTACAAAGAAGAAAAGGACACAGGCCACTCTCAGTCCCTTGGTGGCCAGCACAACTTGATAATTAGCAATCTTAGTAATTTCCAAATTACATTCATCGGGGAAAAATAAGGGTAAATGTCAGCTCAAATTTCTCTCATTTAGAGCATAAAAGTTTCTAAGTAAACATAGTTTCAAGTTTTTTTTTTTTTTTTTTTCCAGTACTGGGGATTGAACTCAGGGGCATTCTACCTCCAAGCTACACCTCCAGCCCTATTTTTTACTCTTTATGTTGAAACAAGGTCTCACTAAGTTGCAGAGGGCCTCACAAAGTAGCTGAGGCTGACCTTGAACCCGGATCCTCCCGTCTCAACCTCCCAAGTACTGGGATTACAAGCATGTGCCACCATGCCCAGCTATTTTCAAGATTATTTTTAAAAAAAGAAAGAAAGAAAAAAAAAAAAAGTCCAAGAGAGACGCACCCATGTAGGAAAACGTGTCCTTGCTCACGGAGGGGACCGGCTCCGAGCTCTGCCTCACGTGCTTTGCGCTGGGCTCTGTGTCCTCGCCTTCATCTTCCTCAACGGGCTCCCGGGGCCGCTTGCTCGTTTTCGCCTGTGATTCTTGTGCATGTGTATTGTTCTGCTCTGGAAGACACAGTCCACTCATCAGCCAAACACAGTAAACATAGCCCAGCTTGGTGGCGCATGCTTGTAATTCCAGTACTTGGAAGGCTGAGGCAGGAGGATCATAGGTTCAAGGACAGCCTTAGCACCTTAGCAAGACTATCAGCAACCTAGCAAGACTCTATTTGAAATTTTTCAAAAAAGGCGGGGGGTATGGTTCAGAAGTAGAATGTGCCTGGGTTCAATCCCCAGTGCTAAAAAACAAGGAATTGTGGTAGATTATCTAATGTCACTAAATTAGACGTAAGCCCCCTGTATGTGGCCCTACATAAGGAAATGACTTAGAACCCGACATCTCAGACTTTGACATCCTAAACTTTCCAAGATAAACGTGATATGGGCAATGTGAAAATCAGCGAGGCCTCTGTTGAAATCCAGATCTGGTTTTGATGGAGGTAACTGAGATGCTGTCTGAAAATCTGAGGGGCCCTTTCTCTCAGAAAAACAAGGACCCAAAACTTGTACCAATCAGTGGCGTCTACGGTTGCGCCCCCCTCCCTGGCCCCAATTCTACAATTACATGGACTCCATGTTGAGAACCTCTAGGCAGGCGACGGAGTGCAGGTCTAGCTTAACTACACAGGTAATGGGACGTGTTAGAAAAGCGAAACACCACAAGTCAGCTGCAGAGACTGGCCCCTTCAGGAACAGCACTGTTGTGGGTTTTCTTGAGGGTGGACTCGGGGTTAATCCAAAAGGGAATCCAATGCTGAAATACATTGGACTGTTTGAGCTCTGCTTTCATCAGCTGCGAACTCAGTCAACTGACGTCAACCCTCTACACTTCTGCAAAAGGGACGATCTGAAATGACTTTCCATACATTACCATTTTATGAAGTGTGAACCAAGACACAGACGGAGCAACTAATTACTAAAATCTCCAAAATAGCAACCTCAACCCAAGCCATAGAATTCACTTTTAGCTCTAAACTCCCACAGGTGGGCGGAGGAATGCAGTACCTGCTGGGTAGGAAAAATAGTTATATTATTACTGTTATTTGTGTGTGTGTGTGTGTGTGTGTGTGTGTGTGTGTGTGTGTGACTGAGGATTGAACCCAGGCGCATTCTACCTCCAAGCTACATCACAAGTTTGTTTATTTGTTTGTTTTTGCGGTACTGGGGATTGAAACCAGTGGCATTCTACTTCTCAGCTACATCCCCAGCCCTATTTTTTATTCTTTATTTTGAAACAGGGTCTCACTAAGTTGCAGAGGGCCTCACTAAGTAGCTGAGGCTGGCTACAAACCCATATCCTCCTGTCTCAGCCTCCCAAGTGCTGGGATTACAAGCGTGTATCACCACGCCTGGCTCTGTTTGTTTTTTTAAAGACAAGGAATTATGGCCTAGTGAATACAGTGAATTGAACAGGAGATCTGAGTCCTGATGTCTCCAACACTGTAACTGATACAAACCACTATTCTTTAATCTGTACAACAGAAAAATGGAAAACAATCACAGTGTCTCCTCTGTGTGCACACATCTAGTGACATCTGGCTACAAAAGGCTTTGAAAGGGCTAGAATATCACGCTGATGGGAGAGGTGAGTACCTTCTGAACCACCTGGACTCACAGAGTTCCTGACAAAGGCCCAGGCTTCATCTTCTGTGGCAAACTTCTTAAATCTGGCAGCAGGGAACCGGTCCACCTGTGCTTTGCACTCATTCCTGCGAAAGGCATGCACATCATTTCTTGTTTGTTGTTGTTTTTGTGGTACTAGGGATTGAACCCAGGGGCATTCTACCTCCTGAATTACACCCCCAGCCCTATTTCATTTTTATTTGGAAACAGGGTCTTGCAAGGTTGATAAGAGTCTCACTACTTGTTTAGGTTGTCCTTGAACCTGCAAACCTCCTGTCTCAGCATCCCAAGTACTGGGATTACAGGCATACGCCACCATACCCGACATGCACATAATTTCTTCCCTCCTTTACTTATCTTCTTTTGAGTTGGTTTAGATTCTTAGGGTGGGCATAGTGTAAAAAAGGATGGGCTATCAGTTCCTTGGGGCAAATGGTCACACCTTGCAGTTTATGGTTTTATCTTACAAGACAGATCCTACATCCCTTGTCCTGCTATATGGCAGCAAAATGGCACACCAACCACCAGAAGGCTTTCCTCAGACTCAAAGCATACTAAATATGTTGGGGTCTTAGGAAGAAAAGTCTACTAATCACTTTCCTGTAGCAAAAAGGGTCAGCATCTGAGATGCTTCTTCCTCAATTATGGAGATGCGGTGCACAGGGAAACACATTTGTGCACACGGACAGTAAAAACTTTGAAATCATACAGTGGGAAGTCATGACACCTAGGTTCAAATCCTACTTCTGCCAGTTTCCTGCCTGTGAACTTCCTGACTTCGGTAACTACAAGGGAAGGAGAGTACAATCTCATCCACCTCCACAGATTGTTACAGGGATCTAACTGCAAACACTAGTTTATGAGGACTTTTCTTTTTAAAAAACACAGGGAAGGTTATCAGTTCTAGCTCCTGGTTGACTGCATGGAAAAGCTGGTAATGCTGGTTGGTACTGACTTTGTGTTACCTTTAGGGAATTTCTCAATTGCTACCGAGGATTACATAGAAGGCCCTGGCCACCCCCAAACTACAAGTGGTGTTTTTTTTGTTTTGTTTTTGCAGTACTGGGGATTGAACCCAGGGGCATTCTACCTCCAAGCGACACCCCCAGCCCTATCTTTTATTCTTTTTTTTTTTTTTTTTTTTTTTTTTTTTTTTTTTTGCGATACTGGGGATTGAACTCAGAGGCATTCTACCTCCGAGCTATACCCCCAGCCCTATTTTTTTTATTCTTTATTTTGAAACCGGGTCTCACTGAGTTGCGGAGTGCCTCACTTAGGTAGCTGAGGCTGGCCGCGAACCCGGATCCTCCGGTCTCAGCCTCCCAAATGCTGGGATTACAAGCGTGCGCCACCACGCCCGGCTCCTATCTTTTATTCTTTATTTTGAAACAGGATCTCGCTAAGTTGCGGAGGGCCTAAGTAGCTGAGTCTGGCTGCGAACCCACGATCCTCCGGTCTCAGCCTCCCAGGTACTGGGATGACAGGCGCACGCCACCACGCCCGGCTCAGGTGGCGTTTCTGATGTGCAGCGGCGCCTCGGACCCTGGGACCCGAGCGCCTTCCTCCCCGCCTCCCTCCTCACCAGCTCAGGAAGACGCCGGTCCTGCGGCCGCGCCGCACGGCGTAGAACATCCCGAGCCCGCAGCCGCCGGGCCCGCAGCGCACCGAGGCCTGGGCGACTCTACCGGCCAGCACGAGAAGCCCGCGCATCGCGCATCGCGCATCCGCAGGCCGCCGGCGGGTGGCGGCGCCGAGCACCACACTTCCGGGGCGACGCGGAGAGATGACGTCGGTGCGTCCTGCGTGCGCGGGGCCTGCCGCTGGAGGGGCGTGGCCTGCCGTTGGAGGGGCGTGGCCTGGGCTCCTCGCTTTCGGATGCGGGCCGGCTAGGAGGCGTGGCTCCGAGGGGATGCTGTGCAGCTCCCGCCCCATGACTGCGGAGAGAAAAAAAAAGAGTCTAGCCCTTTTTTTTTTTCTTTTTTTCGGTACTGGGGATCGAACTCAGGGGCCTTCTACCTCCGAGCTAGACCTCCCAGCCCTATTTTTTATTCTTTATTTTGAAACCAGGTCTCACTAAGTTGCAGAGTGCCTCACTAGGTAGCTGAGGGTCATCTAGGTAGTTTGACACAGAGTGGTTCTAGAGCTGTGACTAGCTCCATCGGAAAGTCAACAACGTAGGTCAGAACAGTGGCCGGGAGTGTGTGTGTGTGTTACTAGGGATGGAACCCAGGGGCACTCTACCTCCAAGCTATACCTCCAGCTCTATTTTTAATTCCTTATTTTGAAACAGGGTCTCACTAAGTTGCTGAGAGCCTCACTAGGTAGCTGAGGCTGGCTGTGACCCTGCGATCCTCCTGTCTCTGCCTCCCAAGTACTAGGATTACAAGTGTGCACCACCCCGCCTGGCTAGCTGAAAATATTTTTGTGGAATGGAGCAGGGTGTTAAAATAATACGCTCTGGATGAGCCTGTTCCTACCCTTCCCTGCTCACGCCCTCTGGAATCTGCTGTTCTGGGGAGACCTGTCCAGTGTACCCTCAGGCTGATGCAGCAGAAAATGACCCCTTGCAAGCCAGGCGTGGTGGCGCACGCTTGTAATCCCAGCATTTGGGAGGCTGAGACTGGAGGATCCGGGTTCGTGGCCAGCCTCAGCTACTTAGTGAGGCCCTCCACAACTTAGTGAGGCCCTGTTTCAAAATAAAGAATAAAAAATAGGGCTGGAGGTATAGCTCGGAGGTAGAATGCCCCTGGGTTCAATCCCCAGTACCGAAAAAAAAAAAAAAATGACCCCTTGCAGCGCTTGGGATGGATGGCATTTTAACTGGTGTCCTCCAGGTAGGGTACTTTTGTTGCCTAACCCAATGGCCTGGCGCACCCCGAAGGCTAGCGGTGAATGAGCAATTCTTGCCTGAGTCTGAGACCTGTGCTCTTCCCAGTGACACCCTGTCAAGTGACTTCCCCAGGCCTGCACACCTCGGTTTCTGAGCTGGCAAAATGAGAATGGAGCGCCGGGTGTACCATCGCCTTGGAATGGCTGTGGAGGTTGGAGAACCGCGCGGGCTGCAAGGGCTGCGTGTGAACCGTCTCTCACCAGCCCCTCCTCTGCGCCCGTCCCTGAGCTCCTGCGTTCTGTGCATCTGCTTCGAGTTCCAGCGCTATGATCCCCCGGCTCTATAAATCTCGGGCGTTGCTTAATGTTTCTTCTCTCCTGTGGAAAGGATGACGATGCTGGGTGTAATGGTGTGTGGACTGACTAACACGGCGCGGGGCTCCCCTAACAGGTGCCCTCGGGTCGTCTAATGAACCAGTGTGATCCCAGTCATCCTGCGCCTATTTTTTGTGTTTTTTTTTTTTTTTTCAGTACTGTGGATTGAACTCAGGGGCATTCTACCTCTGAGCTATACCCCCAGCCCTATTTTTTATTCTTTATTTTGAAACAGAGTCTCACTAAGTTGCGGAGTGCCTCACTAGGTAGCTGAGGCTGGCCTCGAACCCGGATCCTCCAGTCTCAGCCTCCCAAATGCTGGGATTACAAGTGTGCGCCACCACACCCGGCTATCCTGCGCCAATTTTGTGCAACTCAGTGGTAAAAATGTGTTGATAAAAATATACTGAAGATGAGGAAATGATCGGTTTATAATAAAAATCGATTGTACATATTTCTGTATTTTATTTATTTTGCAGTACTGGGGATTGAACTCAGAGGGACTCTACCTCCATACTACACTCCCAACCCTATTTTTCCTTCCTTCCTTCCTTCCTTCCTTCCTTCCTTCCTTCCTTCCTTCCTTCCTTCCCTCCTTCCCTCTTCCCTCCTTCCTTGTGGCACTGGAGATTGAACCCAGGGGCATTCTACTTTCGAGCTCTACATCCAGTCCTATTTTTTATTCTTTATTTTGAAACAGGGTCTCAGCCGGGCGTGGTGGCGCACACTGTAATTCCAGCATTCGGGAGGCGGCCAGCCTCAGCTACCTAGTGAGGTACTCTGCAACTTAGTGAGACTCGATTTCAAAATAAAGAATAAAAATTAGGGCTGGGGGTATAGCTCGGAGGTAGAATGCCCCAGAGTTCAATCCCCAGTACCGCAAAAAAAAAAAAAAAAAAAAAAAAAA
>PVLC010025545.1:22500-23563 GCA_004027655.1 Graphiurus murinus | reverse complement strand
GGCCTCACTAGGTAGCTGAGGCTGGCCTCGAACCCGGATCCTCCGGTCTCAGCCTCCCGAATGCTGGGATTACAAGCATGCGCCACCACGCCTGGCTAAATATCAATTATGTTATATGTGGATTGTTCCACTAGCCTTACTTGGAAATTATAATTTTCAAATGCAGAACTCCTAGCCGGGCGTGGTGGCGCACGCTTGTAATCCCAGCAATCGGGAGGTTGAGACCGGAGGATCCGGGTTCGCAGCCAGCCTCAGCTACCTAGTGAGGCCCTCCGCAACTTAGTGAGACTCGGTTTCAAAATAAAGAATAAAAAATAGGGCTGGGGGTATAGCTCGGAGGTAGAACGCCCCTGAGTTCAGTCCCCAGTACCGAAAAAAAAAAAAAAAAATGCAGAATTCCAGTTTTAAGTGACAAATAGTCAGTGACATTATTTTCTTTATTCCCTTTCATCACCTATGTTATTGTCCTATTTTATTTCTTTGCTACCTCAAGCTACTGTAGAATACACTGGCTACTACTACTAGTAGTAGTAATAATAATCAAAATAAAATTAAATATAAGAGATCAACATATGACTTTTTTTTTTTTTTTTGTGGCACTGGTGATTGACCCAGGGGCATTCTACCTATGAGCTACACCCTCAGCCCAATTATATTTCTTATTTGGAAACAGGGTCTCATTAAGTTGTGGAGGGCCTCCCTAAGTTGCTGAGTCTGGCTTCGAACCTTTGATCCTCCTGACTCAGCCTCCTAAGTACTGGGATAACGGGCATGCCTAGCTAACTGATTACATATGAAAGAATTTAGAGATTATACTGCTTGTCAATATTTAAGCAGACAAAATCAGTATCAGGTATTAAAAACCTATGGATATCTTTCTGAAATGCATATAGTTTATCAGGTTCAGTGTTAAACCTAAGAAAATATTTTCTACTTGCTATATGATTTGATTCATGCCAATTTTCTGACAAGGCACCAGAATTTGGATGTGTGACAGAGGTAAGAAGGGAGAACTTAGATAATTTCTAGTGAGAATGCAAATAGAAAACTCTGATGGGTCTGT
>PVLC010025545.1:0-17500 GCA_004027655.1 Graphiurus murinus | reverse complement strand
GATGAACTCCCCTTGTTTCGGCAATTTAGATCACTTGTCCCATAGATATTATAGCTTGAGAAATGGTTTGTTTCTGGAAGTTTTGTTTTGTGCTCTTACCATGCCATTATATGTCTAGAAAAAAAATTGCTGGCAATTTTTACCAAGCACATTTTATTTACTGTATCAGAGACCGTTTTCTCCAACCTGATCACTGTGAATCTTGCATAACAACCTTGTACACCATAAATGACATACGCAATGACATTTACATGTGTACTGCCATGCAAAACTATTTCCTGCTACACTGAATATAACACTATGACTGCATGGAAAAAAGAAAAAAAACATTCTGATTTGGTGGTATCATTTTTCTAGCCATGGTCAGTTATTTGGAAGAGGTCCTTCTGGGGAAGATTAATAAGTAGAGAATAATATACCTCATAGTTGATACTTTTGGTCAGGGCTTTGATAGCCACTTTGGTCATACTTTCAAACATTATAGCTAACTGAATGGAAGTCTGGAAAGAATAATTTGACCCAAAGGATGATACAGTTTCTTTAAAAAAAAAAATTGGATATACAAATTCCGCTACTGCCATTTTTTAAATCTCAATGGTCTAATAAAATTTCATAAATAAAAAAGCCTAATAACATTTTATGAAATAGAACCATATTCAATTCACAGTGAAGCTTATTTGTTATGAATGACTGTTGCTTTATTCTTTTATATTATACCTAACACAGATTTAAGTTCCTAGACTCAGAACGCATATTTCAAATCCAATATAAACTGTCGCAGTACCATGAAAACAGAGTTAAATATTCTCCTCCTAAGACATATTAAAAATGATGGCTCCTGATAGATGAAATCTAAGTGATAATCCTGGACTTCCTGATTGGAAATATGCCCCCAGTTTGGTTTTACACAGATAGCTATTTTGTGATTACTGAAGATAATACAACTAGCATTCATAGTGGCTATTTCTTTTTTCATGTAATTATACTATACAGAGGGTCAAGCAGATAATGTAAATAATAATGCCTTGTTAGGAATGATGGTTTAAAAAAATATTAATGAAGAAGTAGACAGCAACAAAAAGTCTGGTTGGGGATGTCAGGCATTGGGACCAGAAAAATTCAAGTTGCATACTGAGCCTCTCTCCTGTTTGCTACGTCGCTCTGGTCAAGCTCTTTTATTTCTCTCAGCCTCTACTCCTCTCCCAGTAAAATAAGGCTAAGAATATCCATTTCACTCGGTTATTCTCAGGATTAAATGTGATAACGCACGTAAATACATAACACACAGTAACCACTCAAATTGTCTTCTCTTCCTCCTTCCCTCTTTACCCAGCTGAATTTCTCCTTTGAGAGACTACTTACACATAATAAGTTTCCTCAGTTTATACAAGTGGAATACCAAGAGGCTAGCCTACCAACAGTCTCTGCTCGAATGTAAAACCTAAAGACATAACTTAAAAAAAAATGCAAATCTTCTAATGTATACAGATTCATTTATATCAGAAAGTAAAACAAGATAAAATAAAATTAGAGGGAGATACAGCATCTGCTAACAGTGTTCTGTAAGTATATGTATGCATTTTACTATTTATTCAAAAGAAATGTTCTGATACAACATATATGTCAGGTTGAATAATTTGCTTTTGTCTGCTTGATGTGTAGCAGGAAAACTTGGAGGAAGCCTGTCTTTGTAAAATCCCCGCCCAACTGCACAGGGTGCCTAAGCAATAAGGAACACATGATCTAGTTTCTAAATGCTGGACTTCTAACTCTTGCCCACAAAATTCCTTGTGTCTTAGTTTCCATACCCTGTTTCTGGTTTAGTAACTCAGATTTTTTTTTTTTTTGGTAGTTCTTTTTTTTTTTTTCCCTGTCTTTCTTATTTAGGTTTAACATTCCTCTGGCTCTTTCTAACCTTGGTTTCAACTTATTATATGACTTTTTGAAAAATTAACCCTCCATGGTCATTCATCCATGAACACATAAGTTTGCTAACTTCTGGTGGTAAAAGAGAAGGTGAGTTAATGCACAATTACAGTGCAGTAGACCAGCGTCCCCACAGAAGAAGGCACACTTAAATAGGATGCAATTTAGCATGGCAGAATCAGAAAAGGATTTTGTTAGGGCATGCTGTTTAAGTTGAGTTTAATGAGGGAGCAGGAATTAAGGAAGCTGGAAAGCTTTCCTAGGCAGAATTAAGGATGTTGGAAGTGTTTCCCATTTCTCTAGGTGAAAACACTTTTTTTGGGTGTGTGTGTACAATGGCAAGGTACTTGAGAGGCTGAGGAGGATCACAGGTTTGAGCCCAACCTCAGCAACAACACTTTTTTTGGGTGTGTGTGTACAATGGCAAGGTACTTGAGAGGCTGAGACAGGAGGATCACAGGTTTGAGCCCAACCTCAGCAACTTAGCAAGATCATTAGCAACTTAGACCCTGTTTCAAAATGAAAACATAAAATGAGGCTGGGAAGGTAGCTCAGAGGCAGAATGCTCCTGGGTTCCATCCCCAGAACTGCAGAAAGAAAAAAAGAAAAAAAGCTAAATATTTCTTCGACAAGCTTTGCTAAGTAGTAGAAGGACGGGAAACTTGGAGAACTCTGGAAAACTCTGAAGGATTTTTTTAAAAAAAGCAATGTGATCAGATTTGAACTTTAGGAATATCTGTGGCAACAACACCAGTTAGAAAGTTTCTGTAGACATTTCAGATTATTTAAGTGTGATACAGAGAAAGGGAAGATTTGAGAGATGTTAAGGAACTTGGGTATATAGAGTATGATTGATTATATATAGAAACTATAAAAGAATCTTGCAACCTAGATAACTCAAGGCATGCGAAAAGATGATAGTCTCAGTTATTAAAGTAAATAATATAGGAACAGGATTAGTTCTAAGCATGTTGGGCACACCGAATTTGTAAGGGACCTGTGGGATATTCAGGTAGGATATCCACTAGGCTAGTGTGTGGTTATTAAGTAGAGAAATGGCCCAGACTCAGATTTGGAGTCATTAGCATATCAATGGCAGTTGCAATCTTAGTTCTGGTGAAGGTACTGGCAAATCTGTATGAGGACTGTAGATAGGAGCAGAGAGCAGAGGATAGAATCATGGGGAATAGTTAATTTCTTCAGCAAATATTTACTGACTATCCAAAATGTGAAAGTCACAATGCTAAAAATTGAGGAGGTAACAGGGACCCAGTAAAAACTGACCTTCCTTCCTTGCTCTTCTCTTCTTTCTTTTCTCTTCCCTTCTTTCCTCTCTTATTATATTGACAAATATCTATTAATCACCTGTTGTATATCAGACACATACTAGGTGTTAATGATACTACAGGAATAAGACATAAAAGGCTCTGACCTTATAAAGGTTTTATTCTAGTGGAGGAGAAAAAAAAATAGGTAAACTGGTGAATGAATAATTAAAAATTTTGAAATGTTCTAGGAAGGAAATAGAGAAATTGTTATGCACAGAATAATAAGAAGGATCTTTAGATGTGTGGTTATGGAAGGTCTCTGAGAAGCAGCCTTGAAGCTAGAGTCTGGAAGCTGGGAAGGCCCTGAGGTGATGGAATTAAACACAGATCAAACTAGGAAGCTCACAAGAAGTTCCTGAATTCCATGAGATAACGCTAAAGTTCTGGGCTAGCACCAGCCCAAATTGGCCTCTATTTACATCCTTAAAGAAGACACCACACTAATTATGCAACTAATTACTTAATGGCAGTTATGCAAAAATACTCTAAAGGGGAGAACAAACAACAGAAAAACACTGTCATTTGAGTGCACAGGGAGGAGGCCAAGTTTGGAAAGGATACTGACACAGCCCAGCTTGAGAAGTCTATAAGTCTGAAGAGTAATACAAAATCCAAGAAAAAAAATTTTAGGCAAACCTTGACCAATAAAGTCAGATGAAGCAAAGAAACTAAGATAATAAGATGATGTTCTCTGTCTTGGTCAATACGAAAGTAATTAAACTGAGCAAAAATAACCTTAGAGGAGGGTTGGGTCAGAATTCCTGCTATAGGACAAGGAGGGGGAAATGGCATAATAGTAATGGGGAGTCCACCATTCTTCCCATTAATTAGGTCGTGAGGATGAGAGATACAGTGGCCCAAACAGAGAGGTATGTAGAGTCCAGAGTTTTAATTTTTTTAAGAGAGAATATCCAGAGGCATGCTTCTCTGTCGTGGTAAACTAATAATGAGGGAAGTGCTGGTGGAACATGAGAAAAAGGAGGAGAGAAGTCTTAGTGAATAGAAGGTGAGGATGCCCAAAGTAACAGGTGGAGAGATTATTCCTACAAATTTTACTTTGATTCATTCCTGTTGATGATGAAATTCTTCCCTTTTATCTTTTGATTGAATGATAAACACGTACATAAAAATTCTGTTTGCCTCTATCCATTAGGATAAATCCCAGCACATCAAAATTTATATGGCCAGGCATAGTACCGACCTGTAATCCTAGAACTTGGAAGGATGAAACAGGAGGATTGCAGGTTCAAGGCCAGCCTCAGCAATTTAGCAAGACCACGTTTCACAATAAAAAATAAAAATGGCTGGAGATATAGCTCAAAATAGAATGTCCCTGGGTTCAATTCCCAGTACCAGAAAAAAAAAAGAAAAAAAGCCAGGCATGGTGGTGCATACCTGTAATCCCAATACTTGAGAAGCTGAAACAGAAGCATTACAGATTCGAGGCCAGCTTCAGAAACTTAGTAATACCCTCTGCAACTTAGTGAGATCTTGTTTCAAAATAAAAAATGAGCTTAGAGATAGAATGCTCCTGGGCTCAACCTCTAACACCACACACACACACACACACACACACACACACACACACACACCATAAAACAACAGAGTAATTGTTTCAGAATCTTAGAGAAATAGAAGAGGTCCAACTACCAATGACACAAAACCCAGAATTCATAAAAAAGATACCAATAATTCAACTACATTAAAGTATTTGCATAGTACAATAGTACAAATCAAAGTCAAAGTAAGTAAACTGGGAGTGGCATTTAAAAATTATAATTTTGATAATATATGAAAAACTCCTATATGTCAACAAGAAAAATAACAATATCAATGGATAAAGTGGGCAAAGTACTAATAAGCTGACAGAAACTGCGTCTTTTACATATAAAAATATATTCACTATAATTAATAACAAAAGAGAGCAAGCCCAAGATACTCCCATCAGACTGGGAAAGATCAGACTGTGTAACAACACTGTGTTGGTAAAGTTGTACAAAGCAGACACCATCTTATGAAAGTATAAAGTAAAAACAAATCGATAGGTAGCATTTAGGTAATATTTGTCAAAAATAACATATTTGTTACATATTTGAACATACTCTTTGGCCTAAGAATTCTACCTTAAAGAAACTCACCCACAGTTATACTTGTGCATGTATAAAGTGATATATGTTGGAGGCTATTTATTTAGCCATTTTTTTAGCAATAATAATAACACCTCGGGTAATAATCAATAGAATACTGGCTCCATGGCATTCATCAGTAGAATGCTACCCACTCGCAGAAATCAAGGAGGGTGCTCTTTATGAATTTTTAAGCAATGGTTTCCAAAATATATTTGCTAGCACAAAACTTAGGTACAAAATGCTACCATTTGTGTAAAAAGTAATATACATCACTTGAATATGTACAAAGGATCTATAAAAGGATATATAATATTGGTGATCTCTGAGGAAAGAAACTTTTTTATGGGATAGGTGGAACATGCTTCTGCCTTCTGTAGCTTTTGAATTTTAAACCATGTCAATATATCACTAGTTAAAAATAAATACATTTTAAATGTAGTTATGAAGTACATTAGGATTACAAATTATTCATGGCTTTTTTTTTTTTTTTTTTTTTTTGCGGTACTGGGGATGGAACCCAGTGGCACTCTACCTCTGATCTACACCCCCAGTCCTATTTTTTTTTCTTTATTTTGAAACAGGGTCTCACTAAGTTGCAGAGTGCCTCGCTAGGTAGCTGAGGCTGGCCGCGAACCCGGATCCTCCAGTCTCAGCCTCCCAAGTACTGGGATTACAAGCATGCGCCACCACGCCTGGCTTGATTCATGGTTTTTTAAAAGAAATATTTTCCAAGAATCATGCTTCAAAGAGTCAATGAAATGCAAAATATATAATGATAAGTACTTCCCACTAGTTTTAAATTCTTATAAAATATTTCCTGACACCCAAACCCACTGATATTAATAATATAAAAATAACTTCGCCATGATCCCCAGAGCCATGGAGATGTCTAGAAGGGTGGTGAGCTGGGCATGATGGCACACTTTGCAATCCTAGTACTTGGGAGGCTGAGACAGTAGGATCTCAGGTACCCAGTTAGCCTTAGTAACTTGTAAGGCCCTCTGCAACTTTTAGTCTTTCAAAATAAAGACTAAAAATAGGGCTGGGGGGTATAGCTCAGAGGTAGAAAGAAGGCCCCTGTGTTCAATTCCCAATACCACACACACACATACAAAAAAAGGTAGTGAGAGTTGTTAGTGGTATAGGAAAAGAATACTAATAAGCAGAAATTCTAATTTGAAATAAATAGGCAAGAGAAAAAATTTGATAAAATATATCAAACCTCTTTAGAAACACTATGGGAGCATAATTTATACCCATAAAGTACCATTCATCTGTAGATATGAAAATCTTGATAAATGCTATTATCCATGCAATTGACAAACCTGGAAGTGGTAGACAATACTAATGTTTTGATTTTAGGATTGTAAAAAATAAGTCATAGTGTATACTGAACTCTGTATCTGATCCTGTCATTTGATAGTGCCAGTATTTTAGTCAGGCTTCTTGACATTACATCACATTTCCCTCAGAAGACTAGGACGGTTCCCTCAACATTCTAAACCTTCTCTTGAAGGTTGTTTCTCAATCGGTTAACCCTCACTGAACCTCATGTATTCACTCCCTTAGAAAAGATGGTCATTATTTTTTCTAATATACTTCATGAAGTTTCAAAGCCTACAAATGTATCTATCCATAACTTCTGGATCCTATACATAAGTCTACTGCGGAGGATGTAGAAGGATTCTGTCTTGCATGAGATTGTCTGAACACTGGAAGGGAGGGGTACTCACTGTTCCTCCCTGAGGAGGGAGCCCTCTGTGGCTCTTACAGCTGGGGGAGCGGGGGCTGTCATGGAAAACAGAGAAGTGGCTTCAATCCAATCAGTCTTAGAATTTTTCAGATCAAATCCAAGATATTTAACCTGGGTTTCTAAGAGGCCAATGTCCTCTTTTCTAATTTATCCTGTGGAACTGAGAGGAATATAACATGTTGGTCTCATCGCTAGACTTTTTTTTTTTCTGCCCATACATTGAGCTTTTATAGAGTCCCTGTAAGTTGTTTAAACATTTTTCATAATGAATCAAAAATAATCTCATTTTTATTAATTTCCTCCCCACTTCCCCACCTTCCTTTCTCTGCGCCACTTCCTCCTCCTCCCACTCTCTTAACTATTATCTGCACATCTTTACCCATGAAGGCAGCATTATTTGCTCACATTGAGACCATGTGGTAGCCATTTTTATCATTAAATGAGACCCAAATCTCTGAGTAGGCAATTGTCATGCTATGGTTACTACTGAGTGCTGCCAGGAGATTTTCTCTTCGAGAGAAGAAAACAGAAATTGCAATTATAACTAAATGCCAGGTGGAAGTTGGATGGGGTGGATGCATGGAGAAAAAAATTTCCTGGAGTCCTTTTAAGCAAGAAAGTATTTAAAATGAAGCCATTCTGTGAATTTAGTTATAAATGTATTCTGTTTTAGATTATTTCTTCCTAAGCTTCATGAACAAGGCTAGACCATGATATTCACTGTGTATATTCTGAACTTATATATATATACATATATATATATATATATATACACACTTGGTACTAGGGATTAAACTCAGGGGCATTCTACCTCTGAGCTATACCTCCAGCCCTTTTTATTTTTTACTTTGAAATGGGGTCTTGCTAAATTGCTGTGGCTAGCTTTGAACCTATGATGATCTTCTTTCAGCATCTCAAGTACTGGATTATGGGCATGTGCCACTGTGCCAGGTTCAGAACTTTTTTGAAGAACACATTTATTGAAAGAATTTTTCTCCGCAATCAGTTATATGTTTCCTCTGAGTGGTGATACAAGATGTGGTAATTAGAAAAAAAGAAAATCCTGCTTCCAAGGGTATCAAAAATACAGTGTTTTCCCTATAGGCTTTTGAATGTACTAGCTACTTAAATACTAAGCTGAGAATAACTAAAACTGGAATTGGACTAAATTTTTTGAAAGTGTTCACTCAAGTGACACAGGAGAAATCCCTCTTTCCAAATTAGAAAAAAAAAAAAAATCATATGATCCCAATAAGGCAAATGGGGTAACTGTATGTCCTTTGTCCTATTTTTTTTTTTTTTTTTTTTTTTGCAGTACTGGGGATTGAACTCAGGGACATTCTACCTCCGAGCTATACCCCCAGCCCTATTTTTTTTTTTATTCTTTATTTTGAAACAGGGTCTCACTAAGTTTCGAAGTGCTTCACTAGGTAGCTGAGGCTGGCGGTGAACCCAGATCCTCCTGTCTCAGCTTCCCAAATGCTGGGATTACAAGTGTGCGCCACCACGCCCGGCTCCTTTGTCCTATTCTTAAAGAATCACTCCGGAACAAGGCAACTTCACTGGCTCGTTGATTATATTCCTGAACAGCTCACTCTAGGTGCCCAAAGACACACACAGGCAGTGTGATCCTTATTCTTTAACTATAGAATTTCATGCATTTTATGTCAAATGTTTTCTTTAAAAAAAAAAGTATTGAGATAGGAGTAACAGGATAAGAAGAAACAAACAAACAAAAAATGCTAGGAACTGCATCTTTCACATTTCCATGAATCAGTTCATACTGCAAAACCTCTGAGTTCCATGTAGTTTCACTGTCCTCTATGCTAAGTTCACAAACATTCCTACCATGGCACTTAAAATTTCACCTGATTAAATGTCTGCACATCCTTTTATAGAATGGTCCGTAAAGACCATTCTATAATGGATACAGAAAATATACTGTATCCATTTATGCATACATAACACCTAGCATGTTGCTTGTATATAGTAGGTGCTCAATAAATGTTTATTGACTAGTGGTATACCTTAGGGAAATGTAGAAAAAGTTTATAAACTTAGCCTTTAAAAAAAATGTTTTAACCACAATATTTTAGAATAGCCTATGATTCCATTATCTCCTCTACTATCAAGTTGGCAAATGTTTTGTACTTTAAATACCAATTATTGCCAGGCATGGTGGTGCACACCTGTGATCCCAGTACTTGGAAGGCTGAAGATCGCAGGTTCCAGGACAGCCTCAGCAGCAGTGAGACTCTCATCAACTTAGTAAGATCCTATTTCAAAATAAAAATAAAAAATAGGACTAGGGGTATAGCTCGCATGTAGAATGCCCCTGGGTTTAATCCTCAGTACCAAAAAAAAAAAAAAAAAAAAAAAAACATTACATTTATTTTCATTTAAGAAGTAATATTCAAGTTGACTTGAAAAATACCCAAGATAGAATTTTTAAAAATCACAGCATTAACATTTGAAGCCCATTATTTTTGTAGATAAAAACAGTCTTTGCTTTTATGGTCCTGCTATGTAAGAATTTCCACTGTGGTTATGTATCTAAGTAATGTTAAGTCTCTCAACAACATGGTTCAGATTTTAGTTACCACAGGGTATTAAGTGTAGAAAACTGAATAAAATACGAACTTCATTGCTAGATCTTCAGACTGTAAATCACTATATAAGTGACAGCTGTGCATCATGGTAAGTGACCAATCATGTCCCTTCTTTCAGAGCCTGTTGATTGATCACTGAGCAACTGTTCCTCAGTTCATACACAGACAACAAAGAATGTAATATGTCTTTTCTTTGTCTCCAGGTGATAAACTCTTGTGGCCCTTTACAGAAAGAGACTATTGAAAGAGGAAATTGGCAAACAAAAGTGAAAATGGAGCAAAGAAACAAAAGGTGATACTGCTGGAAGTAAAATGCAAATAGAATGTAAATGGCTGGGCAGAAGAAAGAGCTGAGGATGGGAATGTTGACACGGCCACTGGACTTATGGACATAAATGAGGAAAGTGACTGTGACAAGACAAAGATGCACCCGTGGAAAAAAAAATCATCATGCTAAAGGAATTCTCAGAGTCACATTACAGAACTGAAGGCTGAGGGGTAAAATGTCGGAAACTGATCCAAACCCAGGACGCTCATGAATCAGCAAGGCGAGAACAGTATGTTCCCTGTGTATTGAGAAAGAGGTGAGGTACTCTTGAAAAGAATTTTACAAAGAAATAAAATATTTTAATTCTTAGTACTAGTGCACTAGTAATGCTTTAAAATATAGTGCACTAAATTAAAATTGGTTTTATCTTTGTTTTTTTCCATTTACCCCTACATTTATAAGTGAATGTAAGATTTTTCTTTAATGTTTTGAGTAAAAATGTTAAAGGTCATGGAAAAAAAAATCACCATTTTTTCCATTGATCAGTTTCAACTCCCACAACTATTTTTATAGTATCATACTACTCTGCAAAGATGGGACTACCTGTACATGAAGGTTTCTTTTTCTAAATATGGTTATGATTATACTTGAACTTCCTCATCTGGTAGTAAATTGTGATTGAACTTCCTCATCTGGTAGTAAACTCTGCCAGAATATGATTCTCTTTCAGATTTCTTTTATCCAGTTACCGAATTATTAACATAATAAAGCACTCTTTGTTGCGGTTTTCAAGTATTCTACAGATGCTCTTACAAAAGAAGGCCAAAACTCTTCCATGCTTTTGCAAGTGTGTTGCCTTGGTCAGTGAGACGCTCAGTTAGGTGAAGTGTCTCCAGTACATATGTTGTGTACAGTAAGTGCAGAAGAATTCAGTCACTGAATTGAATCCCAGACTATGTGCTTTGTTTATAATAAACTGCTATTTAACAACAACAAAAGAAATTAAAGAAAAGAAAGGTATTTTTCCGTGATCCAAGCCTTTGTATAGTACCCACTTTGAGTGTAGTTAGAACCAGTCAACAGAATATGGCAGAGAAGAGGAAATGTTACTTCCTTGGTGAGGTTAGGTCATAGGCCAAGGTGATGGGATGTCCCTTCTGTGATAACCTTTTGATAGTAAGACTATTTTTAGCAGATTTTACTCCTCTTCTGCTGGCCTTGAAGTAACTTGTAATGCTGTGAAGTGCCTGCCTTTAGGAACCAAGCCCAGTTCCCTAGCCACAGGAAACAACCTGAATGAGCTTGGAAGCAGACTCTCACCCAGGCAAACTTCCAAGTGAGAACAGCCCAGTCCATACCAACTGGTAGCCTTGTGGCATGCTGACAAGGAGACCCAGTTGATACACACCCAGTCTTGTGACCCACAGAAAACAACAGGTAGTAAGGGTATTAAGTGGCTAAGTTTGTGGAAACTGGTTGTTGGCAACACTAGAAAATTAATAGGCCAGGCATAAAATTGTTTTTGATTCACAATCTTTTTTCTTCAAAATTGCAGATATGGCACCAGGGTCTTCAAACAGTTGGTATTGCAGAAGAAAAAAAAAAAATGAGGTCAGTTAATTTTATCCACCTGATTTATAAGAAACCTCTTTCTCTCATCTAAATAATTGTAAAAAAAAATATAAAAGGACAAGAAATGTGCCAGAAAGTATCAAAGTATCTCTCTTTCCTACTCTATTTTTATTTCTTTTATTCATTTGTTTTTAAGAATAGTGTCTTAGATTTTATGTTAGAGTTCTGTTTCTAAATGTTCTGATCTCCTCTCATTCAAGAAAAGTTTTTATTCAGGAACTCCCATTACTTTAAGGTTCAAATTCCAATCTCTGCCCTATCTATAATTTCTCCACATTAAAAAAACTTCTATATATTTCTTTTGTATTGTGGGAGAATATAAATTTCTCCTCTGTGCTAGATACTGTTTATAACTACACTCTATCCACAGCAAATTTAATTCTGATACTGTATTCAATTCATGTCATCATATTTTTATCTCACTCTTTTTGAATTTAAACCATTTTCTTCTCATTACAACCCATCCTGACCTTTTTTTTTTTTTTTTGTACTGGGGATTAAAACCTGGGACATTCTATCTCTGAGCTATGCCATTAGCCTGTTTTATTTATTTATATTTGAAACTGAGTTTAACTAAATTGCTGAGATTAGCCTCAAATCTGCAATCTTCCTATCTTAGCCTTCCAAGTACTGGGATTACAGGTATATGCCACCATGCTCAGCTTCGACTGCTTTGTCTCAAAACTCCTGGGTTTTCTTGCATTGACGATGCCAAAAATTTTTATTTCATTTTGGATGATGTGATACACTGTTCTTTGAATGGCTTCTCTTCCTCAGTTGGTAGAAGGGTTTTCTCACCTGCTCTACATTTTCCCATCTTCTCTTTCTTGAGTAGTAATGTAATAGCCTTGCACTTGGCAATAGACAGGTGTATATATTACACAATTTACTTGAGTCTCTATCCTCATGGATAAAATTGAATCTTCTCAGTTGTACATCCGCAGCTTTATAAAACAAGCAGATACTAGCCCAATTTTCAGCAGGTTTTCATCTAGTGTAGCTCAGTTAGATCCAAGTAGAATCCTTATTCCCTCCTGTCTGAAATCCTCAGCTAGCAATAGAGCACAGGTGTTAGAAGGGTAGGCTCTAGAATCAGAAGAGTGGCATGAATGTCCCGAGAGTCTCCAGTAATGCCAGTGTGGTCATGTTGTTTAAATTTTCTCTGCCTCATATTCCTAACAGGTAAAATGGGGATAACAATACAAAAGTCTCATGAATTGTGAGCATTAAGTGAGATAATGCAGACGTAGGGCTGAGCACAGTAGTCGACACTTTGAAAGTTCTCAATATTATATTAGCCTTCTTGTAATCTGATTGTTAGTATAGCAGAGAGCTAAACCATTCCAAGTATAGTGCTATCAAGACCCTGTGTCCACTCCCACTCTGTAGTTTTATTTATGAAGATATCCTTCTCAGAATATAATTCATTACATTACCACAAGCCCCCTCTCCACCACATCCTCTCCCTTTCCCAGCTGGGTGAGTGTTTCTGAGTCTATGCATAAAGAGAGAATGAGGAGCAGGAAATGGAACCACAGCTCAGATGGTTTCAGAAGCTCACCAGTGCAACTTTGTGAGGTGGGTCAGTTTCCTCGTTGCAGTACATCTCATGTTTCAGAATCAGAAGACAGAGGCCTCCAAGGTCACAGAACATGTAAAGTTTCATTATATCTTGAGGATGGTGGACATTTCTTAAAAAGTGTCTAGTTTGATAGTGAGTTGGCTTCATAACTGATTTACTGGACCTTAAAGTCCCCATACCTGCATTCTGAGTTCAAGATCTGAAAACTACCAGTTGTACACATACAATTAGACATTCCCCAAACTCAGCACCTGATTCCGATCCTGCAAAACCCCTTCTCTTGCTGTGGATCCTGTCTCCTTGAATGGTACCAGTACCTTCCCAGCCAGCCAAACTCAGTGTTTCAAGGTAATTTTTGTGCTTTCTTCTAACCTCAGCTCTATTTTTCAGTCAGTCAGTAATCACTGCCCAATACTTTCTGCAATGCCTCTCCAGTCCAATTCCCGTTTTACCATTCATATCCCTCAAGTCTTAGTTCTGTGTGTCACCATTTTTCATTCAGACTATTGTTATGGTATCTAGGCCTCTAATGTCTTGCTTTTCTAATTAGGCCTGCTCACTGTTGCCAGAATTATTTTCTCAAAATATGAATCCCATCATACCACTATCCCTGTCAAAATACTAAAAAGGCTTCCCAATCCTATAGAAAAAAGTTCATGGCTTCCCTTGAAGTTCAAAGTCTGTCATCTTTCTTTCTTTCTTTCTTTCTTTCTTTCTTTCTTTCTTTCTTTCTTTCTTTCTTTCTCTATATTTAATCTCTCTTAGCATGTAGGGCACTAAACATCTTCCTCTATCACAACTTTGAATCTTCATTCAAGACTCAGTTCAGTGACCACTTTTATGAAATGATCCCCAGAATACCAGAATCACCAATAAATTCTCTTCTATGCACTCACTTTCATTTATTCCTTCTATTATATTTATCTCATTTTGCCTTTTATTATGATTATGTACACATAAACCAGACTTGGAGAATTATCTTACATTATTCATTCTGATATTTCACAACCTGGCAAAATGATTTTGCACATAGTTGTGGTACAAAAAAATTATTCGTTTAAGTTATTGGGGTTAATATATGTAGTCGGGCGTGGTGGCGCATGCTTGTAATCCCAGCATATGGGAGGCTGAGACCGGAGGATCTGGGTTCGCAGCCAGCCTTAGCTACCTAATGAGGCGCTCTGCAACTTAGTGAGACCCTGTTTCAAAATAAAGAATAAAAAATAGGGCTGGGGATATAGCTTGGAGGTAGAATGCTCCTGAGTTCAATCCCCAGTACCTCAAAAAAAAAAATATATATATGTATATATATATATATATATATATATATTTAATATGTGAGTATCAGTTTAGGACACTTATTAAAATATGCATATGAAATGCTCATATTTCACATGGAAATTAAAATAAATAAGACTCTACTATAATTTTAACTTTTAGCATATTCTAATATTTTGGGGTCATTTGATCTGCTGAGAATATAAAGTGGCAAGATAAACTAGGCAAATTTGAGTTTCCAGGACATAGACTGTCAACTTCATTATAATTACACTTAATTGAAATCTGTCCTCAACAACTAACAACCTTGAATTTAATCATACTGTGTATTTGTTAATACTATTTGTGTAGCATTTACAATTTTATGAAGTATTTGTTACATCATTGCTGAGACAGTACACATCTTCTTATCCATCTTTTATGGGCTCAGAAAGACTAAGACATGTGACAGAAAAGTAAGAGGCAGAATTCGGATTTGAGCTGAATTTTTTTTTTATTACTATTAATCTAAAAAACCCAGGGTATTGTTCCTCACCCTTACGATGATTTAGTTATATTGATTTCTCAGAGTTTTCTTTTCTTTTTTTTTTTTTTTTTCGGTACTGGGGATTGAACTCGGGAATTCTACCTTCGAGCTACACCCCCAGCCCTATTTTTATTCTTTATTTTGAAACAGGGTCTCACTAAGTTGCGGAGGCCTCACTAGGTAGCTGAGGCTGGCCGCAAACCCGGATCCTCTGGTCTCAGCCTCCCAAATGCTGGGATTACAAGTGTGCGCCACCACGCCCGGCTTCTCAGGGTTTTCTAACTGAGCTTTAGGAACTCCAGGAGCTTTGTTGAAGGCCTAAGCAGGCTTGGCTTCTGAATGGGGCTACTATAAAATTTGTCTGGAGATATTTGAGAGTAAAAAAGTTATAATTAATAGTTATCAGAGCAGAGAAAGTATGTGTAAACCAGGATTTTCCTGAGCAAACCAGAATGTGCAACTAATCTATAAGCCTTAAAAATTGAGAGAACCATATTTGTCCCCCTAAAAAACCAAAGTGTAGAAGGTTATTTATAACTTTTTAATTTTGAAATACTTATTAGTTTCTATTGGGAAAACTGCATTATAACAATGCTATTGTTAAAATCCAAACTATCTTAAAAGATCTCAATAAACATCTAATACGAAATAAACCATAAAGATATTTATATGCAAGCTACAAGTGGCAAACCTGCTCCTCATCCCAAAACAAGCAAAAAGAAACATAATCACTTCCATTATCATTCTGAAAACAACAAAAATCTTATGCACTGTTTATGGACTGAATGTTTGTGCCAACCCCCCCCCCCAGTTCATATGATAAAAATACTTCAAATTAATTACTAATAATTTTGTTTTCCATTAGTATTATGGTAAAGGATTCATAGAAGCAACAAAAACATCGTGAAATATTATTAGTTTTGTTGTTTCCATAGTCACTGAAAACAGCAATCGAACTGACAGGATTCAAGTAAACTTCTGACATTCAACTTAGATAAATGGAATGCAGAGAATATATTATATGAATATATTATTATATCTATAATAATGCACAAAAAACATAGGAAATACTTCCTAGGAACTAAATTCCAAATCATACTAGGATTCTTTGAGGGATTCTTACAAATCATGAATAAAAATGTTATTCAAAGGACACTGACATAGTAGCCCCCTTACTCAAATAAACCTCCTTATTATTTCCCTTAGCTACCCATGGTCAACCATGGTTGAAAAATCCCAGTACTTTAGGAGACTGAGATAGGAAAATCACAGCTTCAAGGTCAGCCCCAGCAATGTAACGAGACACTCAGCAAGCTAGCAAAACCCTGTTTCCAAACAAAAAAATAAAACGCGCTGGGGTGTAGCTTGGAGGTCAAATGGCACTGGGCTCAATATTCAGTGCCAAAAAGAAAAAAAATGAAAAATATTAAGTGGAATATTCTAGAAATAAATAATTCATAAATTTTAAATGGCACACTACTTTTGAGGGTTACACAAGTGTCTCAATGCCATGTCAATTGATCTGATAACTGAGGTGACTACTAGTGATGAATGGCATATAGTCTGGACAAAGGGAAGATTCACACCCCAGGCAGAATGGAACAGGACAGTGCAAGATTTCATGATGCTTCTCAGAGTGCTTCCCAGGGACTGATGAAGAAGGCCAGTTTTAGCCTGATACTACACCTCAATGTCTGTACCATGCACCTCACTCCATCTCATTACGTAGGCAGCACTGTGCCATCTCGACATCACAAGAACGGGAGCACAGCACAAGAAGCTATTCTGAGAGTGAGAGAGACTGTGTTCACATAACTAATATTATAGCATATTGCTAGAATTGTTCTATTTAATTGTAGTTATTGTTATTAATCTCTTGCTGTGTCTAATTTATAAATGAAACTTTATCATAGGTAGGCACATATAAGAGAAAAATAGCATATATATACACACACATATACAGATATACACATATATGTATGTATATAGGGTTCAATACTATTTATGGTTTCAGATATCCACCAGGGAGTTCTTGGAATGTGCTACTCAGGAGTAATATATATCAATGATTACACTAAATATAAACCCACTCATAGGTTGCTGGCAAGAGATACTAGTTAAATATAAGGACACATAAAGGCCAAGAGTCAAAGATAGTAATAATTATAACTTGGAAGCACTAAGGAAGAGAAAGTTGGTGAAGGCATCCTAATATAGATGTAATATAGGCATGTATTAATGATAAGTTACATTCTGAGAAATGCCTTATTAGACGATGTCAATGCCATGTGCCCATCATTGTGTACTTACATAAACCCAGATGGTGTAGCCTATTGCACACCTAGACTATATAGTGGTTATATATATATACATATGGTATAGTCTATCGCTTCTAGGGCCATAATGAACAAAACATGAGATTAAATCTAGCATAAGGAGAAATGATGCAATCAAGAGACATGGTTATCA
>PVLC010025544.1:0-23563 GCA_004027655.1 Graphiurus murinus | reverse complement strand
TTTTTTTTTTTTTTTTGGTACTGGGGATGGAACCCAGGGGCATTCTACCTCTGAGCTATACCCCCAGCCCTATTTCTTATTCTTTATTTTGAAACAGGGTCTCACTAAGTTGCAGAGAGCCTCACTAAGTAGCTGAGGCTGGCCATGAATCCGAATCCTCTGGTCTCAGCCTCCCAAGTACTGGGATTACAAGCGTGAGCCACCATGCCCGGCTCCCAGCCCTATTTTTTATTCTTTATTTTGAAACAGGGTCTCATTAAGTTGCAGAGGGCCTCACTAAGTAGCTGAGGCTGGCCATGAATCTGAGATTCTCCTATCTCAGCTTCCCAAGTACTGGGATTACAAGCATGCGTCACGAGCCGGGCATAATCCCAGCATTCGGGAGGCTGAGACTGGAGGATCCGGGTTCGCAGCCAGCCTCAGCTACCTAGTGAGGCACTCTGCAACTTAGTGAGACTTGGTTTCAAAATAAAGAATAAAAAATAGGGCTGGGGGTGTAGCTCGGAGGTAGAATGCCCCCTGAGTTCAATCCCCAGTACCACAAAAAAAAAAAAAAAACAAAAAAAAAAACAAGCATGCGTCACCATACCCAGCTTTTATTTTGAAACAGGGTCTCACAGAGTTGCTGAGGCTCGAGTGATTTTCCTGACTCGGACTCCCAAATACTGGGATTACAGGCATGTGCCATTGTGCCAGGCTTCTATACTTCTTATTTTTATCTGTACAGCTATATAGCAGTGTTTTTTGTTTTGTTTTGTTTTTGGGGGGTTTTTTGTTTGTTTGTTTTTTAAGAATAGGAGCTGTTCTAAGGGTTGAACCCAGGGGCCCTTTACCTCTGAGATAGGTCCTAAGCCCCTTTTTATTTGTTTTACTTAGAGACAGGGTCTCACTGAGTTGCAGAGGCTGCTCTTGAACTCGTGATCCTTCCTTCTGGCTCCCAGGCTGCTCTTTCTTCACCTACTTGTACTCATTGTCCAGTTCACTATCGGCTCCCCATGAACTCTCTCCTGACCTGTCCCTCCCCTCTTTACCCCTTTCCTCACCCCAAACACAGAATTAGTCTCCCCATTCTCTAGGTTCCCATGCCAACATGTTTCCCAAATTTATAGTTTCTGGAACACTGAATGTATAAAGTAATCTGTGAAAAAAACAGTTCCATGGAGACCTGCATGGTGGCACATGCCTATAATCCCAGTACTTGTGAGGCTGAGACAGGAAGATCACAGGTTCAAGGCCAATCTCAGCAATTTAGCAAGATCCTCGGTAAGTTAGCGAGACCCTGTTTCAAAATAAAAAGGGCTGAAGGAGGGGGTGTGATGCAGAAGTAGAATGCCCCTGGATTCAATTTCTAGTACAACTGAAAAAAAAAGAAAAAGAAAAGTAAATCTTTTGTCTACACTACACTATTTACATGTGCATGTACACACACACACACACACACACACACACACACACCCAGGAACTCACAATACACATTGGACCAGCAAAGGCTCCAAGGAGTCCTGCAGGAAAGAAGCCCAGTCAGCATTGTTTAACTCTGCATTTCCCAAGTCCCTTTGATCACAGAAATCTTCTCCTAATGCCTATTGGAACATGCTGCAGAAAGTGCTTCTACAGTAACCTGCACAGATTTCCATTAGCACGGTCACACTGCACTTTCATTATCCATGTCTGCGGCTGTGTTTCCTGCTAGACTGTGAAGTCCCTGCAGGCTGGCACGATGTCTGAGTCATCTGGGTCCCCAGTGCCTAGCAAAGGGTCTGGCACATGGTAGGCAATAGAGATTATCTGTTACACAGATGAGGATGTGAAGAACACCTCAGAGGTAGCAGGCTTCTGGCAGTGCCAGGAAGGGCATTCTACCTCTGAGCTACACTCCCAGCCCTATTTTTTATTCTTTATTTTTGAACCAGGGTCTCGATAAGTTGCTGAGGGCCTCGATAAATTGCAGAGGCTGTCCCGGAACCTTTGGTCCTCCTGTCTCAGTCTCCCAATACTGGGATTACCAGTATGCACCACCATGCCCAACTTCCATGAAGGCTCTTGAAGAAGGGTTTCGTGGACCTGTGGAATACCAGACCTTGAGGAAGATTGGGCCAGTGGGGGTGTAGGAATCAGCTCAAGAAGGTCTTACAAGACCAGCTCAGCAACTGGAGCCATTGGTGGTCCTTGGAAAAGTCTTAAGTGTGAAGAGAGAGGGAGGGGGGCCATATTTGTCCTTTAGAAGCCCAGCTATAGCAGGTTAGTGCATGGAGGGATGGCCTGGGCCAGGCCAGGGGTGGTTCTAGTTCTCCAGATGAGAGATGACACCGAATCCAGTGGTGGAAGTGGGACTGGAGAGGAGGGGGTGGACTGCAGCCTTGCTGGGAGGGCAGGCGCAGGACTTGGTGACTGGCTAGCAGGAGGCTGAGGAAGGAGGCCCTGAGGCCCACCCCACCCCACCCACCCAGCAGTGACTGGAGTGCCTTTGTGGGTGGGGAAAGAATGGGCTTGCTTCTGGCCTGGGATGCTGGTGGATATGCAGGTGGGGAGCGGCAGGGACCCTGCTGGGGACAGAGGTTTGGGAGGCCGGAGGATAGGTGAGAACCGAGACCGCAAGAGGAGCTCCCAGGCAGCTCACCTAGGTCCAGGGAGACCGCCGGGTCCTGAGAGCTGTCTAAATACGGAATGCTGGGTCCCCTCCAGTCCACTACCTTGCACCCCTACACACACCCACAGTCCAGTCCCTCAGCCTCTCGCACCCCGCAGCCTCTCCTCTTCCCTCCTTGCAGGGCTCGGGGTTAATCCTCCTCCCCCAGACCAGGGCGCGGCGGCTTTGTGCGCCCGGGGCTCCCAGCTAGAGTCGGGGGTCGGTCGCGGCCCGGCGGGCAGCTGAGGTGAGGAGGGCGGAGACTCGCGGGGGAGGGGACCCGGCAGCAGCTGCCCCGCGAGGCGCGGCGAGGGGACAAAGGGCCTGCTGGCGGGCCGGGCGGGCGCCGTTTTCATGCTTGTTGGGATTAGGCGGGGAGCGGCTCGGGAGCTGCGGATCAGGAGGCTGCGGGCGGCGCGTGGGGAGGCGGCCCCTTTGTCTGCGCTTTCGGGGGACGAGCCCCGCCCGGGGACCTCTGAACGCCAGCTGATGGCCGCCCGACCTCTCCCTAGTCCCGGGCGCCCAGGGCTCCCCCTTGCGCCCCGCGGCGCCCGGGCCCCTGGCGCCCTCTCTCACCCCCAACCTGGGGGGTCCCGATCCCTCCCCAGGCCCTTGAGGAAGGGTTTTGTGGATGTGAGGGATACCAAACCCTGGGGAAGATTAGGCCACAGGGGTGCAGGAGCCAGCCCAAGAAGTTCGTGCACGCCGAGCCCAAGGCACTGGAGCCACCTTGGAGAGGCCATCCAAACCTTGGGGGCGGGGTGGGGGTGGGGGACCCTCCTTTCTCCTGCTCAGCTAGGGGAGTAGCTGCTCCTGTCTAGGGATGATGAATGGAATGGAGCCCGTAGAGGCCTCTGGGAGGATCTGGCAAGCCTAAGCTTTGACTGGAGAAGTTGTGATCCTGGAGAGGAGACGCAGATTTATTTGTGGCAGTCTGCAGTCTTACTTCTGAGGGGCAAGGGGTTTGGGGGGGCGTACATGAAGTTTTGTCTTTTTGTTTTTTGCAGTACTGGGGATTGAACTCAGGGGCATTCTACCTCCGAGCTATACCCCCAACACTATTTTTTTTTATTCTTTATTTTGAAACAGGGTCTCCCTAAGTTGTGGAGGGCCTCACTAAGCAGTTGAGGCTGGCCGCGAACCTGAATCCTCCAGTCTCAGCCTCCCAAATGCTGGGATTACAAGCGTGCACCACCACTGTGAAGGTGAGCACCAGTGCCTCTGTAGTTGCATGCACAAATGTGAGGCCTGTGCCTGTATCTCTGGGTGCCTCTGGGTTCCTCTGGGTATGGTCTTCTCTACACTTGTGGATTTGAGATCTGGCTCAAATCCCAGAGTATGCCCGTCTCCTGCTCTGCTCACCACCAGCATCGGTATTGGGGATGGAACCCAGGGGCATTCTATCTCTAAGGTATGCCTCTAGTCTCCTCCCCCCCCCCCTTTTTGAAGCAGAGTCTCACTGAGTTGCTGAGGCTGGCCTCAAACCAGTGATCTTCCTATCTCAGCCTCCTGAATACTGAGATTACAAGCATGCACCACCATATTGGTTCTCTAGGCTCCTCTTCCTTCAGGAAGTTTTCCTTGACCAGGTTCTCACAGATCTCACCCCTCTCCAATTCTTGCCAACCTGAGTAGGAGGCACTAATACTGGGGGGGGGGGGGTGTTTTGGAGCTAGGGCTGGAACCCAGGGAAATTCTACCTCTGAGCTACACCACCTCTAGCCCTATTTCATTTTTTATTTGGAAACGGGATCTCACTAAGTTGCTGAGGCTGCCTTCAAACTTGCGATCTGCTTGTCTCTGCCTCTCAAGTATTGAGATTACAAGTGTATACCACCATGCCCAGCCTACAGTGTTTTTTGTTGTTGTTGTTTTCTTTCTTTCTTTTTTATTTTTATTTTATTTGTGTGTGTGTGTGTGTGTGTGGTACTGGGGATTGAACCCAGGAGTCTTTTACCTCTGAGCTACACCCCCAGCCCTATTTTTTATTTTTATTTTGAAACAAGGTCTCACTAGGTTGATGAGTCTCACTACTTGTTGAGGTTGTCCTCAAACATGAGATCCTCCTGTCTCAGCCTCCCAAGTACTGGAATTGCAGGTATGTACCACCACACCAGGCCAAAATAAAATTTTAAAAGGATTGGGAAGCCAGGAGTGGTGGCACATGCTTGTAATCCCAGTACTTGGGAGGCTGAGACAGGAGAATCGTAGGTTTTTGGCCAGCCTCAACTATTTAGTGAGGCCCTCTGTAATTTAGTGAGACCCTGTTTCAAAATAAAAAATAAGAGCTGGGTGTGGTGGTGCACGCTTATAATCCCAGCATTTGGGAGGCTGAGACTGGAGGATCCGAGTTCCCGGCCAGCCTCAGCTACCTAGTGAGGCACTCCACAACTTAGTGAGACTGTATCTCAAAATAAAGAATGAAAAAAATAAGGCTGGGGGTGTAGCTCGGAGGTAGAATGCCCCTGGGTTCAATCCTCAGTACCACAATAAATAAATAAATAAATAATAAAGAATAAGGAGCCAGGCATGGTGGTGCATGCTTGTAATCCCAGTACTTAGTAGACTGAGACAGGAGGATCTGGGTTCACGGCCAGCTTCAGCTACTTAGTGAGGCCCTCCACAACTTAGTGAGACCCTGTTTCAGAATAAAGAATTAAAAAAAAAATAGGGCTAGGGGTAGCTTGGAGGTAGAATACTCCTGTGTTCAATCCCCAGTGCCGCCAAATTAATTAACTAATTAATTAATTAGGGCTGGGGGTATAGCTTGGAGGTAGACTGTACTTGAGTTCAATCCCCAGTACCCCCACTCCCACACCCATGTAAGGACTGGAGATGTAGCTCAGTGGTAGAGTGTTTGTATAGCAAGTACAAGACCCTGGCTCAATCCCCAGCAACACACACACACACACACAGTGCTAGAGACCCTAAGATGGCCCCTTGATGCCCCCTGCCTCCTGGTACTTGCAGCTTTGTGTAATATCTTCCCCTTGAGAACTTGCTTCTAACTATAGAATATGTAGCAACATTGAGGGATGTCACTTCTATAGTTAAGTGGCAGAAAATTGTGACTTCTGCTATGCTAGCGCTTTATCACATTTTGGTTTTCATACTTTATTTTTGCTGTTTGTTGCAGTACTAGAAATTGAAACCATGAGCACTTTACCACTGAGCTGCATCCCCAGTCCTTTTTTTTTTTGGTGGTGGTACTGGGGATTGAACCCAGGAGCATTCTATCTCTGAGCTACGCCCCCAGCCCTATTTTTTATTATTATTATTTTTTAATGCAACAGTAGATAACTAATATACCTTCTTTATAAAAACAATGAATTTGGGGCACCAGCTATGAATGCTAGACCCAGGAAGGGCAGGGGCTTGAGCCTCAAACTTGGGGAGATTTTGGACTTAGAAACTAAGGCCTCTGCCAGGCATGGTGGTGCACGCTTGTAATCCCAGCATTTGGGAGGCTGAGACTGGAGGATCCGGGTTCGCGGCCAGTCTCAGCTGCTTAGTGAGGCACTCCGCAACTTAGTGAGACCGTTTCAAAATAAAGAATAAAAAAATAGGGCTGGGGCTGTAGCTTGGAGGTAGAATGCCCCCAGGTTCCATCCCCAGTACCGCCAAAAAAAAAAAAAAAAAGAAAGAAAGAAAGAAAGAAACTAAGGCCTCTGCCAGCAGGAAAAGAACACACACACACAGAAAAAAAAATAATTATTATTTTTTTTCTTTTGGCAATGCTGGGGATCAAACTCAGGTCCTTGCACATGCTAGGTAAGTGCTTTACCACTGAGCTAGACCTCTAGCCCCAATTTTTGAGAAATTAATAAACCATCATACATACAACTCTAAAGGAGAATATGTAATCTAAATTGGCACCCACAGATATCTGAAGTCATGTATATACATTATATCTATGGGCTAGGGTGTAGCTCAGTGGTAAAGCACTTGCCTAGCATGTAGAAGGACCTGGGTTCCATTCCTAGCACACACACACACACATACACACACACACAAGATCTGTGTCAGAGCCACCCAAGGGTCCTCACTCCATCTTTGAGTCAGGGCAGGGTTCAGTATGTATGTGTATGGTCTTAGTCCCTCACAGTCCCACATGGGGCTCTCAGGGCAGAGGCCAAGTCTCCTCTGTCAGACTGGGAGGCCCCTGAGACTGCCAGGCATGAGTCTGAATTCTTCTTCCCCTGTGTCTCCTGGCTTTCCCCCTTGGATCCCAGCCCAGGACCCTGCTCAAGAGGAGAGCTCAGCAGTGTGAAAAAGGTCTCAAAGCACCAAGTGGAACAGAAACACACACACTCAAAGAACTCAATTCTCTGCCTCAGTTTATTCATCCTACGTTGGTCCAGAGGCCAGGTTCATACTGAACATGCAAGAGCTACAGACAGAAAGTCCCCAGAGCCCATGCTTGACCCCCATCCCCCACACCTTTCACCCGCCAGGGCTGGGACTCTTTAGAGATGGACAGGAAGAGCCCCCACATTCTGTAGACGGGGAGGTTGAGGCCAGGGGCAGCACCAGTGACTTCCATGCTACTGTGTGCCACCAGGACCAGCGTTCCCTCTTCATGCCGCTGCTCACCCTCCGGGATCCTGCGTGCTCCTTGCTCTGGGAGCAGAGCGCTCAACTTCAGCTGTTGGTCCTCAAGACTCAGCAGCTCTCCAGCTCATGCAGCCTCCACTGGAATCTTTCGATGTCTGTGTAAAGAGCCATGCAGTGGCAGAGTGGGTACAGCCCAACACCCCACCAGATTCTAGAGGCTGGGCTGACACTGCTTCCTGTCCACCCAGAAAGCTGAGCTTTGGTTCCTCCTGACAGTTTGGTTTCTGGGAAATGGACTAAACCTATTGGACATCCAATGATACCAACATCAGAGAGGCAGAGCAAGGTACAGGCCCAGAGAGGGGAAGTTTGGGGAAGTGAGATTTTCCCCAATGGTCTTGGAACAGCTTGTCTGTTACTTGCTGGTTTCTAAGTACACATTCCTTTTAATTAGAAGCTTACATTAATGTGGTTTCAATAGCTCATCTCCCAGCAGAAAGGTATGGCTTTTTTGGGGAACTGGTGTTTTAGAACTCCTATTCTTTAATCTTCACTGGGCTGTGCCATTGCCATCTCTGCGCCATTGCAGAGTTCAAAAGGGACAGTCCTCTGTCCCTACCAATCCCTGCTACCATAATCTTTACTCGTCCCACTTCCCAGTTCCCTCCCTGACCCCAATTCTCCATTAACTGCCCCGATAAAACTACAGGCAAAGCCAACATCAGGGACAACATATTTGTCCCTTGCAGGGACAAGAGCCTTAGCAGAGCAAGGTCTGGGTTAGGGAAAGGGAAGAGAGAAGGAAAGGTGGCCTGGGAAACCCCAGGAGAATGGATCAGCAACAACTCTCAGAGGAATGACAGCAAGCTAGCCCCTCTCTCCAGGGAGCAGCAGGACCCAGTAGAGAGAAAAGGCTGGGGTGGACCAGGGGTGACATAGGGTGTGGGTGGATGTGGCACAGGTACAACCGAATATATATTTGCACACACCTGCTCATGAGTCTGTTTGCAAATGCATGTGTTTCCAACATACACTTCTGCACACATGCACCACTACATATAGGCCTGCACACCCAAGGGTTCACTCACATACACATAAGCCCACACACTCAAACTCATCTACATCCTTTGTGTGTACATCCTCACTCATGCACAAAGTGCAGTCCTGGGTATCCGCCCATACATGCGGATATATAAATGCAATACACACATTCACTCCTACACACTCATACACATAGGTTAGCTTTTGAGCTAGACGTGGGGGTGCATGCCTGTAATTCCAGTACTTGGGAGACTGAGATGGAAGGATAGCAGGTTCGAGGCCAGCCTCAGCAATTTAGTGAGGTCCCTCAGCAACCTAGCGAGGCCATTTCAAAATAAAAAATAAATAGGGCTGGGGGTATAGCTTGGAGGTAGAATGCCTTTGGGTTCAATCTCCAGTAACCCCCCCAAATAAAAGTTAGCTTGTGTGTATACATGTGCACACAATACGTTTAAGTTCATTCACACATGCATGCACACACCAGTCTACGTTTGCACACACACACTCATTCATGTCTATCATGCCAGCAAATAATCATATACTTGTGCACAACCACACACACACACACACACACACACCTGCAAATACACACTTAATACTCCTGCACTCTTCTGGAGGCACACTCTTAGCCCTGGTCTTGGGACCTCGATGGTGCTGCCCTCTGCTGGAGACAGCGGATAAGCTCCTTTCGGTTGTCTAGGATGGTGTCAAAGCTCTCCTGCAGGCGGGCCTGCTGGTCAACCAACTGGTGCTGCAGGCCTCGGATCCACTGGAGCAGGGCCAGGCGACGGTACATCACCAAGTGCACGTGGTGTTTCTCCTTCTCCTGCTCTTTGTAGCGCTCCTGAGCTTGCAGCTGCTGCACGGCCTGGGCCACTGAAGGCAGAAGGGGATCTGGAGGGCCAGGGCCTCGAGGGGTCCCACAGGCAGGCTCAGGACTGCTGCCCAGGCTGTTGATGCTCAAGGAGCTGCTGGCATAGCCATTGTCCTCCAGAGGGGAGCAGACAGTGCTGGCAGCCCCCATCTTCTCAGGCTCAGCGCCAGGAATCTCTGCACCCTCTGGGGGGCTGCGGATCCCTCCCTCAGGGAGTCTGGAGGCGCGGAAGGCCTGGTTGTCAGAGGGCGACCCAGAGGAGCTCCTCATCAGGATGGGTTCCAGTCTGCCGGGCATCCCGTGCCAATTCTCATTGGCATCCTTGGCACTCTCCATGAAGTTGGAGTTGCTGTCTGGGTGGAGCTCGGGCTGACATACTCCAGGAGGCAGGCCCCCCAGGAACTGGGCCCCCTCAGCTAGACCTGGCTGGATGGCGAACATCTGGTCTGTGAAGGGAAGCAGAGGAATGAGTCACAGCAGGGCAGGGTGTGCTGGGGTGGGGTGGGGTGGGGTGGGCTCCTCAAATTCTACATGTCAAACCAGCCCTCCCTCTCGGCATCCTCATCAAGGCTGTTCCACTATCCAGTCACTCCAGGCAGAAGTGACTGGACAGAGCCACCTCCTGGCTACTCACTCTCCTTCCCTGTCCCCTCTCCCCGGCCACCAAATTCTGACAATTCTTCCTCTTCCACTTGGTTTGGGCTTTTTCTTCTTTCTTTTCTTTTTTTTTTTGTTTTGTTTTGTGGTAGTAAGGACTGAACCCAGGGGCATTCTACCTCTGAGCTACACCCCCAGCCCTTTAATTATTTTTTGTTTTTGAAACAGGGTGTCACTAAGTTGCTGAGAGTCTTGCTAAGTTGCTGAGGCTGGTCTCAAACCCATGCGCCTCCTGTCTCAGCCTCCAAGTACTGAATTACAGATGTGCATCACTGCGCCTGGCTGGTTCAAGGCCATTTCTTACCTGGATTATTATCATAACCCTTTCGCTGATCTACCTCCAGTTAAAAGTGTAAATTTGATTTTAGGGACAGCATTCACAGCTCCCCCACACAGCCTACCAGGCCTTGCCTGATCTGGCCCCTGTGCACCCCTAACTAACTCTGTGTGCCCCTACCTAACTCTGCCCCTTCCATCACACCAAACTGCTTGGAGAACTCAAAACACACCATTACTCTCCTCACATTATTCCCTTGGCCTACAACACCCTGCCTCTCCTTTTCCCTCCCTCTAAGCTCCTCCTTTTCTACCAAGAAAATTCCTTTTTGTCCTTCACAACTCTGCTTTAAAACTCCCACCTCTCTGAAGCCTTCCAGATATTCTCCCCACCACACCAATATATGCAAATACAGTTAATTAGGCCTTCCTTCTCCCCACTGCCCGGTGTACACGCTGTCTATCCATTTGTTTCCTATCCCTGGCACACACAGTTGATGGTCAGTAAATGTCTATTCAATTGGCATTGTTTATTTGAATGATCTTGTAATAGTTTATAATTGGGCTTCCTGACTAGACTTGGAACTCTTTTATATATCCTCTGTCATATTCCCAGGACCCAGCATAGGGCCTGGCACTAGCAGGTGTCAGTACATACTTGCTGAGTGAATGGGAGAGGGGACTGCAGTGGGATTTTGGTGCTCTGGAAGCCAGAGCCAATGGCAATGGGGCTACTGCTGCAGGCCCAAGGCTGGAAGGGCTGGCTACAGGTTCCTCCTGTGCCCTAGGGAGCGTGTCCCCCACACTTCTCCCACCGAGGAATCTCTCGTCTGAGCTTGCCCTTTCCCTCCCAATGCTCCAGGAACATGTTTACTATCTTGTGTCCCAGCCCCTAGCTTGCTGCACCCTGGACCCTGGAGGGAGGGCACAGCACACCACTCTTCCTAACCTAATAGCCATCTTCTATCAAAAGGAGGAGTTGAATTGCCAAGAGGTTTCTACAGACCACACATGACTTGCATTAGAATAATTGCGGATCATTAAAAATGAGACGGATTATTAAGTAGGCAGGCACTAGGAGGACCTCTATAGGTGGCAGGGACCCTGCTCACATCCAGTAGAAGGCAGAAGTCCTGGAGGGAATGGCGTAAGGCCAGTCCCTCTGTAACCACTATTCCTCTAGCTTGTGCCTGGAGATCTTTCCCTGCACCATTTCTTCTTTTTCCTGTACTTGGGCGCGGCCAGGAAGGAAGCCAGGATGAGGCGAGGGTGGTGCTAAGGATCACGGGTGTGGGAGATGGCAAAATGGGGACCCAGACACCCCAGGATCAGCATGACTACCAAGCTAATCCGCAACTTGTAGGGGGAAGGGAGTTGCTCTGTAAAACGGGGATTGAAGGCCTTCCTTGTGCCTAGTCTACCTCCCTTGCAGGAGAGGCAGACCACCCCCAGGAGCCAGAGGACAGTGGCCACCCTTCCCTAATCTCCTCCAAGGAGGCAGCTGGCGGAGGCCGCGTCTCCCGCCCCCCTGCTCCCGCTCCTGGGCCCCAGGCCCTCCACTTGGCCCGCACTCACGGCCTGGAGGCGCCCACTCCCGCGGGCGGACGCTGCTTCCCGCCTACCGGTTCGCGGGGATCTGGTCGCCGTGGCCTGGGTGTCCTCGCCGGGCGGGGGGTTGCGGGGTCCGGCGGCGGGTCGGCCTCGGGCGCGGACTGCGGAGTCCGGCGGCGTCTGCGCGGCGGGCGGGGCGGAGCGGTCCGGCCCACGTGGGCCAGTTCGGTTCTCTGCGCAGGAAGCGCCTCCCCGCCTCCGGCTGCTGGACCCCGGCCTTCTAGGTCGGTTGTCACCTCCCAACCGCGCTCGCCGAGCCCCTCCGATCGGCTCGCCGACTCGCTGCAGACAGCGACATTTCCTTGCTGGAAATCTGATCCTGCATAAGCCTCTTTCTTCAAACCCTTCTGTGGCTGCCCGTCGGCTGGGGAAATGCTAAGGCAGCACCGCGGGGCTCTGCGCCTGCGCCCCCTCGGCTTTCCAGCCTCACCCCTCGGCCTCTCTACAGTCGGGCCTCAAGCTTTTGCTTTTACACGCAGCCTTCCCTCTACCTAAAATTCTCTCCCCTTCTCGACTTACTCAGATTTCAGATCTCTTCTCAGAGAAACCTCCAGTGACGCCCTAGACCAGATTAGTTACCCCTCTAGACTATCAAAGGGCATTTATCACAATTTGGAATTATATATCCATGTTGTGTTTATTTGGTTCAATTCATCTAATGAAAGCTGTGCTTTAAGAGAAACAGACAATTTGGTCTGGTACAGGGCTAAGGTCTTGCACCTATGACCAGGTGGCTTCCTCCCGCTGTGCAGCGAAATGGCTCCTGAGCTTTTGGTAAGGAGGAAGGGTCCTGGTTCCAAACTCCAGGGGATTCTTTCAGAACTCTACTTCGTGAAGTTTGATCCCCTCATTCCCTTCCTCCTTGGGGTAAAGTGTGGAGGTTGAGGGCCCAGTTTGCAGTCAAATCAGAGTACTTGCTGACCCTAAGGATAGGAAGCATCCTCTTTCAGTTCCAACTTGATTCCAACTCGCCACTCTGCAACCTAAGAGACAAACTGGCACATTAAGTCACACCAACAAACCTTGTTTACAAAAAGTAGGGGAAATGGGAGATGATTATTTTTTATATTTTATTTTGTAGTACTGGGGATTGAACCCAGGGGCATTCTACCTCCGAGCTACACCCCCAGCCCTATTTTTCATTCTTTATTTTTGAAATAGGGTCTTACTAAGTTGTGGAGGGCCTCACTAAAGTAGCTGAGGCTGGCGGCAAACCTGCAATCCTCCTGTCTCAGCCTTCCAGGTACTGGGATTGCAAGCGTGCGCCACCACGCCTGGCAATATTTTTTTTTTTTATGATTATGACAACCCCTCTTTTAACAGGGAATTGGAAGGCTGGGCCCAGTGGCCCAAGCCTATAATCCCAGTACTTGGGAGACTGAGACAGGAGGATTACAGGTTTGCGGCTAGCCTTAGCAATTTAGTGAGACCCTGTTTCAAAATAAAAAATAAAAGCCAGACGTGGCAGCACATGCTTGTAATCCCAGTACTTAGGAGGCTGAAATAGGATCGCAGGTTCCAGGACAGCCTCAGCAAGTAGTGAGGCTCTCATTAACCTAGGGAGACCCTGTTTCAAAATAAAAATAAAATAGGGTTGGGGGTGTAGCTTGGAGGTAGAATGCTCCTAGGTTTAATCCCCAGTGCCACAAAAATAAATACATTAATTAATTAATTAAGACAGTGGAGACAGAGCCTGGGGGAAGCTCATCATTGCCATATGCAGGTATGTCTCTATCACACTGACCAACATTATGATGTGAGACTACAAACTTTTATCAAAAAGTATATTTAAAAACAATAACAAAAAATAAAATAGGGCTGAGGTGTAGCTCAGAGAGAGAATGCCCCTGGGTTTAATTCCCAGTACCAAAAAAAAAAAAAAGAGAGAGAGAATAGGAAATAAGAAGGAACTCAAACTTAGGACACTCCCCTCAGCTAGGAAAATACAGGTGGTGAGCCGGGTGCAGTGGCACACATTTGTAATCCCAGTACTTGGGGGGCTGAGACAGACAGGAGGTTCACAGCCAGTCTCAGCAGCTTAGTGAGGCCCTCTGCAAATTTGAGGCCAGTCTGGACAACTTAGCAAGACCCTGTCTCAAAATTAAAAAATAAATAAATAAATAAAGAGAGCTGGGGATGTAGCTCAGTGACGTTGAGAAATTACCCACCGATGAGGACCCCTCGTGCTTATTCCTGCAGCAGAAATTCCTCCCATCTTCCCACATCTTCTTGCCTGACACCGGGACCCTGGGGCCTGGATCTGGCTACTCACTTCGAGCCTCTTGGCTCTGACAGCTATTTGTCTGCCAATATTCATACTCACTCCCACATCTTCTTCATGATGGCCCGGCTTGCTACACAGACCTGTTCAGGAAGGTACCGGTCATCTGGTGATTTCTGTGTTTCTGTCAGTTAAGCCCTAGGGTAAACCGGGCATGGTGGTGCACACCTGTAATCCCAGTACTTAAGAGGCTGAGATGGGAGGATCACAGGTTTGAGGATAGCCTCAGCAAGTAGTAAGACTCTCATCAACCTAGTGAGACCCTGTTTCCAAATAAGAAATAAAATCTGGCTGGGGGTGTAGCTCAAAGGTAGAATGCCTCTGGGTTCAATCCCCCGTACCATACACACACCTGTGCACACACGAAGTTTACTAAAGGCTTAAGAGACTGTTTATTCAGAGTGTGTCCAGGCCAGTGTGGCTAGAACTTTTCGGGGAATGGAAGTAGGAGATGAGGCTGGAGAAAAAAGCTAGCCCAGTTGTACAGGGTCTTGAACCATTAGTCCAAAGAGCTCCAGCTTCATCCTATGGGCAGCAGGGAAATAACTGGGGATATCCTCAAAGCTCCCACAACAGACAGTTTTGTTCTGGAGTCCAAGCTACACTGCTGCCTGCTGTCATCTTTTCTTTTTCTTTCTTTCTGTGGTACTGGGGATCAAACCTAGGGGCATTCTACCTCCAAGACACACCCTTGGCCCTATTTTATTTTTTGTTTGGAAACGGGGTCTCACTAAGTTGCTGAGAACCTCACTAAGTTGCTGAGGCAGGCCCTGAACCTGTGATCTTCCTGTCTCAGTCTCCCAAGTACTGAGATTACATGTATGTGCCACCATGCCTGGCTTCATCTCTTTTCTTGAGGTCACATCACCTGTCAACTTCCCATTTGGCTTTGGGAATTTAGGCAAATTAAATCTTTTTCTTCTCCTCCTCCTCCTCCTCCTCCTCCTCCTCCTCCTCCTCCTCCTCCTCCTCCTTCTTCTTCTTCTTCTTCTTCTTCTTCTGGTACTAGCGATGAAACCCAGGAGCATTCTACCTCTGAGTATATCCCCAGCCCTATTTTATTCTTTTATTTTGAAACATGGTCTCATTAAAGTTGCAGAAGACCTCAGTAAGTTGTAGAGGCTGACTGCCAAACTTCAGTCCTCCTGTCTCAACCTCCCAAGTATTGGGATGACAATCATTTTAGTGTGTGTGTATGTGTGTGTGTGTGTGTGTGTGTGTGTGTGTGTGTGTGTGTTTTACTGGAGATTCGACCCAGGGGCATTCTATCTCTGAGCTACACCTCTAGCCCAATTTTATTTGTATTTTGAAAAAGGGTCTTTCTAGATTGATGAGAGTCTCACTACTTGCTGAGACTGTCCTCGAACCTGTGATTGATCCTCCTGTCTCAGCCTTCCAAGTACTGGGATCACAAGTATGTGCCATCATGCCTGGTTTCCCAGACCTTTTTTGTTTTGTTTTGTTTTGAAACAGGATTTCGCTCAGTTGCTGAGAGTCTTGCTAAATTGCTGAGGCTGGTCTTGAACCTGTGATTCTCCTGTCTCAGTCTCCCAGGGACTGGGATTACAGGTGTGTACCACCATGCCCAGCCATTTTAACCTTTTTTGGCTGAATAAGGATAATATGCCTTGAAAATTGTTGAATAACATTATGATTGTGAACATTGTTACTTGGGTTTCTAATACCAGGCACAACCTGGGAGGACCTTTGACATACCAGAGCCCTTGAGACAGAGGAGAAGGAGTTACTGCCTAGAATTGGCTCATCTTCAAGAAAGGAAGGCCTAGGAAGCTGATGACCTAGTTATTTTATTCATCTATTTCTCCACTGCCTCTTTTTTTTTTTGCCTTGGAATCTTTTCTGTGTTGTGTGTGTGTGTCACTGGGGATTGAACACAGGGGCATTGTACCTCTGAGCTACACCCCCAGCCCTATTTTACTTTTTATTTGGAAACAGGGTCTCACTAGGTTGACGCTGATACTGTCCTCAAACCTGTGATCCTCCTGTCTCAGCCTCCCAAGTACTGGGATGACAAGTGTGTTCCACCACGTGCAGCAGAATCTTTTATTTATTGTTATTGTTAGGTCAGAGGATGCATGGGGCCCAGTGGGTTTCACAAGCACAGCTGCGCCATAATAGCACAGGGCAGTCTGACCCAGTCTAAGAAGCAGTTACCAAAAATAAGAAAACAGTCACAACAGGGAACACTCCAACCCTAATCATGAAGATCAGCCCCTACCACAGTGAGCAACGAGTCCCACTATCCTGGGAGCAGGCTCTACCCCGTCCCCTGATCTTCCTGCTATAAAATTTTTCTTGCAGACCCCTAATGCTGCTGCTCTCCTGCATGAGACAGCCCAGCAGCTTCCCTTTAATAAACCTTCCCTGATTGGATCATCTCTGGGTCTTTTGTCTCTTGGGTTGTGCCAATCACCTTACAATTATTATTATTATTATTATTATTATTATTATTATTATTATTATTATTTGTGGCCCTGGGGATTGAACCCAGGGGCATTCTACCTCTGGGCTACACCCCTACCCCTATTTTATTTTTATTTTGAAACAGGGTCTTGCTAAGTTGGTGAGAGTCTCCCTAAGTTGCTGAGGCTAGCCTCGAACCTGCAATCCTCCTGTCAGCCTCCCAAGTACTGGGATTACAGGTATGTGTCACCATGCCCAGCATTACTATTATTGATTAGTTAATTTTAATATTTTTTGCAGTGCTGGGGATCCCAGAGTCTCACACATGCTAGGCAAGCACTCCACCACTGACACTGAGCTGTATTCCCAATAGTCCTGGAATCTTTTTTTTTTTTTTTTTTGGTGGTACTGGGGGTTGAACCCAGAGGCATTCTACCTTGGAGCTACATCCCCAGCTTTCTTATTTGGAAACAGGGTCTCACTAGATTGATGAGAGTCTTACTACTTGCTGAGGTTGTCCTTAAACCAGAGATCCTCCTGTCTCAGCCTCCTAAATACTGAGATTACAGGTGTGCACCACCACGCCTGGCCATTCTGTTTTCTTCATACAAAATCTTTTCAAAACACCCAATTTGAGATCTATTCTTTCTTGATCCCTCCACCCCAAATAGCTCCTGAGGGGGTTTCAAGGAAGCTTTTTTTGGTGTGTGTGCTGGGATCAAAACCTGGCCTCATGCATGTCAGACTAGAGATACACCACTGAGCCTCTAGCCTGCAGGAAGGTTTTTTGTTTTTGGTCTTTTTGGCACTGGGGATCAGACCCAGGGCGAGTCACTTGCAAAGCAAGCGCTTTGCCACTGAGCTACACGTCAGCCCTGCAGGAAGGCGTTAAAGCTCATTGGGGAAATTTCAAACCCACTGCACCAGATGAACCTAGAAAATGAATCCACCTCCCACCTTTCCTCCCATTCCCCAGGAGAAAAAGGAGAACCAGGTGTGTGCGAGGCGGCGAGGGGGGGGGGTTGTTAGAGCTTCTAGAAGAAAGGTAGTATAAACCCTTTTTCTGCAGTACAAGCAAGTGGTAAATGTCCTCTCCTACCCCTCTTCCACCAAGAGACCAGAAAAACCAAATCCAAGGTCTCAGGCTGTTGAACCTCCTGGAGCCCACAACAGAGAGAGTAAGCTGGATGGAAAAGCTGAGCTGAAGGAGTAGTGAAAGAAGGGGGTGCCTGTTCTACCCACTTCCTACCAGCTGCCTCTGTGGGCTCCATAATCCCCTTGCCCTCTCCCGACCCCTCCCTCTGGCCGCCCACCTCTCCTCCACCCACCCCATTCATCAGTAGGAGGGCACAGTATCTGCACTCCTTTCAGGATCTGACAGGTCCTTTCTGGGTGCCCCCTACATGTAACCACTTAACCCCCAGCACAAAGGGCCACGCTGAATGGGCATAGAGCTGATGGCTCGTGCAGAGGGGGAGGCCTCAATAGGCTTTGGGGAGCTGGGTGTATAAACCGCTCTGCTCCAGCAGCCTTCAATGGAGGAGCTGGAGTCGGGGCATGTGCCGAGGGGAGGAGCCCGGCAGCTGCATCCCGCCCCTGAACAATGATTGATTCATTCTCTTGGCACACACAGAGAAATCAGGCTGGGGGAACGTGGCCCCACAAATCGCCCTCAGCTGATTCCCATGGCAATCGCTGCAGTTCTGAGCACCTCTCCCACTTGTAAGGTATTGCCTAAATCTTGCCCTTCCTCTTCCCTGTAGAAGTAGAGTACATTATGGGAGGCCTGAAGGTCAGGCAGGCATCCTTCTTTGAACTGGCTGTACCCAATCTCAATCTCTCCCCAAAATCTTCCTGGAAAGGTTTTCCCCACACCCATCTCACAGCCATAGAAACTGAAGCAGACAACAAAAGTAATCAAATAAAAAAACACATAGTATAGCCTGTCTCAGGATTGCCCCAAGGGCAGGGCAAGGAAAGAAGCAGAAAGTTGGGAGTATATAGCCTAGAGATTCCTGACAGCAAATGGGAATGCAATTAAGGTTTGCTGGAGGAGGTAATGGCTACCAACAAAAGGTACTGTACCTGCTGTCCCCTTTCCTCTTCCCCTGTGTATATTACCACATCTGGCTCCAATCCCCAGGAGAATCTGTGGGAGAACTTTGGGGATTTGGGGATAGAATGAAAACAGGTAAGCTCCAGCTGGACATGGTGTGGCACACCTGTAGTCCCAGCTATTTGGAAGGCCTCATGAGACAGGAGGATGGTTTGAGCCCAGGAATTTGAAACCAGCCCAGCCTGGGCAACATGGCTGGACCCCCTCCACCTCTAGTCTAAAAGATAAATTAAAAAGCCGGGCATGGTGGCACACACTTGTACTTGGGAGGCTGAGATAAGAGGATCACAGGTTCACGGCCAGCCTCAGCAACTTGTGAGGCCCTCTGCAACTTAGTGAGACCCTGTTTCAAAATAAAGAATAAAAAAATAGGGCCGGGGGTGTAGCTCAGAGGTAGAATGCCCCTGAGTTCCATCCCCAGTACAGCAATAAATAAATAAATAAATAAATAAATAAATAAATAAATAAATAAAACAAAAAAAAGGAAAACAAACAGAGAAAAGAAAATAGGTAAGCAAAGCCACTAAAAACAGTAGATTGCTGGGCATAGTGGTACACGCCTGCAATCCTAGCTTTTTGGGAGGCTGAAGCAAGAGGATCACAAGTTCAAGGCCAGCCTGGAAAACTTAGTGAGACCTTGTCTCAATATAAAAAAAAAAATGATAAGGGGCTGGAGGTGTAGCTGAGAGGGAGAGCATTTGCCTAGCATGCACAAAGCCTTGGGTTTGATTCCCAGTACTGCAAAACAACAACTTAGTACATTTTTAAAAATGCCAGATGGGTGAGTAGTCTCAAGAAGCTAAACTGTGACAAGAATAAATTTGCTCTTGCTCTCTCGCCTCCATACCTCATGTCACCAGGGTCAGATCACACACACACAAAAAATCATCATAATAAATAAAACTAAAAATCAATAATGTTAGCAGAACAGGGAGAGCCAGATGGAAGCGACCATCCTCAGACTGGCCCCTGGGCCTCAGGGCCCCAAGCTTGTAATTACCTTGTCACACAGAAAACAAATCTATTGTGGGTGGGAAGTGTGAGGTGGGAGACCCCAGGCAGGGAGGTGGTCCAGCTAAGGAGGGGGGAGGGGTACGGTAGGAAGACTGGCCTTCAGTGCTGCTGGTGGGAAGAGCTTGAGGCTGACAAAACTAAGGCCCAGGTAGTTTAAAAAAGTATTCTTCCCTTAGACAGGACGGTGGACACACTAAGGGAGGTGATACTGCCTAATACCAGTCGTGGGGAATGTGACGGCCCGGAGGCCTACAGCCCACTCCTGGGAGTCTCAGGAGGGCAGGTTGCTATGAGGCTGCTGCCCTCTGCTGGGCATAAAAAGACACCATCAAAACCTCCAATACACATTGCCTTGGCTGCCAGGACTAGCACATTCACAGGTTGGATTACCCAGAAAGTGGACTCTGCGATGGGTTAGCACACAGAACATTTGCTGAGAAGTGCCCCTGATCGAAGTGTGGTGGCACATGCCTGTCATTCCAGTACTTGGGAGGCTGAGGCAGGAGGATCACGGGTTTGAAGACAGCCTCAGCAATGTAGTGGGTCTCTCGGCACCCTATTTTGTGTTTCAAAAAACAAAATAAGAAGGGCTGGGAATGAGCTCAGAGGTAGAATGCCCCTTGCTTCAATTCTCAGCACACCACATACACAGGCACGCATGCACGCACACACGCAGTGTCCTCAGAGCCTGACGTAGTGGTATACATCTGTTATCCCAGTACTTAAGAGGCTGAGAAAAGAGGATCACAGGTTCGAGGTCAGCCTCAGCAATTTAGTGAGGCCCTCAACAACTTAGTGAGACCCTGTTTCAAAATAAATAAAGAGAGCTGGGCATGGTGACGTACTCTTGTCATCTCAGTACATGGGAGACTGAGACAGGAGGATCACAGGTTTGAGGCCAGCCTCAAGAACATAGAAACTCTTGGCAACCTAGCAAGACTCTGTTTCCAAATAAATAAAATAGGGCTAGGAGTGTAGCTCAGAGGTAGAATGTCCCTGGGTTCAATCCCCAGTAAAATACACACACACACACACACACACACACACACACACACACACACACACAGTACCCTTGGACTCAACACCTGTGGAAAGAGAAGAAGCAGGGGTAGATAGAAGAAGCTGAGCTGTGATCTGGCCTGGCACAGTCTCAGTCTACCCCAGAAGGGGTTCTGAAGTTGGAATGGCCCTTCCGGGTTATCCCCAAATGAGCTGAGGTGACCAGGTTTTTGTTGCAGTATTGGAGATTGAACCCAGGGGCATTCTACCACCGAATTACACCACCAGCCCTATTTTATTTTGAAACAGGGTCTCCCTAGGTTGATAAGTCTCACTACTTGCTGAGGCTGTCTGCGAACCTGTGATCATCCTGTCTCAGCCTCCCAAGTACTGGGATTGAACCCAGGGGCATGATAGATAGATAGATAGATAGATAGATAGATAGATAGATAGATAGATAGATAGATTTTTTTTTTTAATTTGCTAGGTTGGTGACAGTTTGACTACTTGCTAAAACTGTCCTAGAACCTGCAATCTTCCTGTCTCAGCCTCCCAAGTACTAGGATTACAGGTGTGTGCCACCACACCTGGCTCCTATTTTAAATTTTGAAACAGGGTCTTGCTAAGTTGCTGAGGCTAGCCTCAAACCTGTGATCCTAGCTGGGCATGGTGGCACACACTTGTAATCCCAGTGCTTGGGAGGCTGAGACAGGGGGATCACAGATTCGTGGCCAGCCTCAGCAACTTAGTGAGTGAGACCCTGTTTCAAAATAAAAGAATAACATAGGACTGGGGATAAAGCTCAGAGGTAGAATGCCCCTAGGTTCCATCCCCAGTACCACAAAAAACAAACACCCCAAAAATAAAAACTGCAATTCTCCTGTCTCAGCCTCCCAAATACTAGGATTACAACACACACACAAACGAAACACAGGTTTAGATCATGCCTCAGGCTCCAGGCTTAGTGGGACAGCACACAGGTCTCAGTTATTTGGGCTGTTTATTTTATTTTTGTGGTATTGAGGATTGAACATGGGCATTCTACCTCCGAGCTATACCCCCAGTACTATTTTATTATTTTTTGTTTTGAAATGGTCTCAGTAAGTAGCTGAGGCTATTCTCAAACCTGAGATACTCCTGTCTCAACTTCCCGAGTATTGGGATTACAAGCATGCACCACCACACCCGGCTTAGGTCCACTCACTCAACAAGCATTCACTGAGATTTTTTTTTTTTTGGTACTGGGGATTGAACTCAGGGGCATTCTACCTCTGAGCTATACCCCCCAGCCCTATTTTTTATTCTTTATTTTTAAACAGGTTCTCACTAAGTTGTGTAGGGCCTCACTAAGTAGCTGAGGCTGGCCGCAAACCCAGATCCTCCAGTCTCAGCCTCCCAAATGCTGGGATTACAAGCGTGCGCCACCACGCCCGGCTGCATTCACTGAGATTTACTGTCCCAGGCCTTGAGGCACACTTTACATTTTTTTTTTTAATTTAATCCTCACAACGAAGGAGCTAGGATTAACTCAAATTATTCAGATGGATTGAGTTATTAAGTGGCTTTCACAGTCCAAAGACACTTTGTTTTTTGAAACAAGGTCTCACTAGATTGCTGAGAATCTCTCTATGTTGCTGAGGCTGTCCTTGAATCTGCGATCCTCCCATCTCAGCCTCTCAATACTGGGATTACAGGTGTGTGCCACCATGCCCAGCCCAATGTCACTATATATTTTTAATTGGGTGCATTCTAATTTTACATCATATTGGGGCATAGTGTTAAAAAAATACACACACAACTCTTGTTGTCCTCCCCAGTGGCCCCCTCCCTTACCTAAGCCCCCTAGTCATTCCCCTGGAGTCTGCTCATCTATCTGATGTTGTCCTTATTTCTGAGTATCTCTCTAGCTTCTTCATAAAAGAGAGAACATATATCTATTCACCCCAAGACTGGCTATACTCACTTAGCATAATATTCTCCAGGTCCATCCACTTTCCTGCAAATTGTATGATTTTGTTCTTCTTTATGACTGAGTAGAATTCCATTGTGTGTATATACCAAAGTTTTGTGATCCATTCATCCATTGATGGATACCCAGGCTAGTTGCATAATTTGACTGTTGTAAATTATACTGCTATGAACATGGATATGCAGGTCTGGTTATAATATTCTAATTTCATTTCCTTTGGGAAGATGCCCAGGAGTGCTATTGCTGGGTCATATGGTAGTTCCATTCCCAATCTTCTGAGAAATCTCCATGCTGGCCAGGCATGGTGGTGCATGCTTGTAATCCCACTACTTGGGAGGCTGAGACAGGAGGATTGCAGGTTCACAACCAGCCTCAGTTACTTAGTGAAGTCTTCTGCAACCTAGTGAGATCCTGTTTCAAAATAAAGAATAAAAAATAGGGCTGGGGTGTAGCTTGGAGGTAGAATACCTCTGGGTTCAATCCCTAGTACTGCAAAAAACAAACAAAAAACAAAACAAAAAGAAATCTCCACACTGATTTCCAAAGCAACTGTACTAGTTTATAGTCCCATCAACAGTGTAATAGGGTTCCTATTTCCCCACATCCTCACCAGAATTTATTATTTGTGTTCTTGATGATTGCCATCCTAACAAGAGTGAGATGGAATCTTGCATTTCCCTGATTACTAAAGATGATGAACATTTTTTCATATATTTGTTGGTCATTTGTATTTCTTCTTTTGAAAAGAGTCTATTCAGTTTGGTTGCCCATTTTTTAATTGGGTTGTTTTTTTAGTGTTAAGCTTTTTTTTTTTTTTTTTGTGGTATTAGGGATTGAACTCAGGGGCATTCTACCTCCGAGCTACACCCCCAGCCCTATTTTTTATTCTTTTTTTTTTTTTTTTTTTTTTTTTTTTTTTGCGGTACTAGGAATGGAACTCAGGGGCATTCTACCTCCGAGCTATACCCCCAGCCCTATTTTTTATTCTTTATTTTGAAACCGAGTCTCACTAAGTTGCGGAGTGCCTCACTAGGTAGCTGAGGCTGGCCGCGAACCCGGATCCTCCGGTCTCAGCCTCCCGAATGCTGGGATTACAAGCGTGCGCCACCACGCCCGGC